>JAPMOQ010025585.1:728708-754565 GCA_026543055.1 Argiope trifasciata
GTGTGTGTGTGTGTGTGTGTGTGTGTGTGTGTGTGTATGTGTGTTTCCGTTAATTTTATTTTATTAAAAAAAGATAGCATTTTGTATTTTAAGACGAAAAAAAATTTTCAGTCGTTAACATGTAAATTATAGGAGAAAAAAAAAAATTTCGATTAATTTTTAATTAATTAAAAATTGAATACATTTTTTGAAAATCCTAATTCTAAATGCAATAGAGTTTTATCGAATGTTGAATTTTGGGGTTAATATATTCAATTACATTCCATAATTTGTAGAAGCTTTATTTTATTATTGCATTTGCAGTCATTTCCCCCCTAACGATATCAATATCTGGAAGCGAAGAACTTATTTCGGTATCTGCAATTTACGGAACAGATGCCAACTTGGGGAAAGTTTGTCTTTTTAAAATACTTCAGAAAATCAGATCAGTTAAAAAATATTAATTAGTTTAAGCATTTATAAAATATGAATGATAAGTGCTTTAATATTTTATATATTCTTTAACTTTAAGATTTCTATAAATTATTTTTGGCAGAAATTTCGGTAAATTGAAAGAGATGGAGTTGGGCGTCAGAAAAGTTCAAAAAATCCTGTTCTGTCGATGTAAAGGAAGCTAATTTTTTAAAAATAAATAAATTCATGATCATGTCATAAATAGAAAGATTGCTACAATATTTAACCTTTGCATCAAATATGAATCCTTCAGGAAAAATCAGTAACATTGGTTTCCGATAGTTCTCAAACACACCCTTATAAAGATCTTATCCTCTCACCCTGCCCCAGAAAAAATGAGTTTTGCTTCGGTATGACTGGGAAAGCCACGAATGCTCAGATCTTCAATAAGAGAATCTCCCACATAAGCTTCATAAAATTATGAATAAAATCGAATACATATTAAAGGCCGCTTTTTTTGTTCAATATTGAAAAGCCACGGTGGCCTGCTGATAAGGTTCCGACCTCGGAATCGGAGGGTTGCAGGTTCGAGGTTCGATTCCTCCGAAGAATTGCAGTGTAAGCGTGTCTGGTGCACGTTAAATCCGTTGATGTCAAACATCCTCCTGCTGGTGTGAAAGTTTGGAATGGGGGTGCCAGCTCAGGTGTTGTTATCTGACCGTGGTTCAAAATGACGAGGTCCGTCCTAAAATAGCCCAAGTGTTTCTTCAAAACGAGACGTTCATATAACTAAACAAAACAATATTTAGAAACCAAAATTTGCACTCATGCATCACAAAATTATGAATAATATCCAATATACAGTAAAAGCAGGTTTTTTTTTCAATGTTTAGAAACCAAAATTTGACCAAGAACTGCAATTTTAGAAAAGAAAATCTCACATCAAGCTTTATTTCTCAAAGCCTTTGCGTCATTTCAGGATTTACATTCGTAAAACATTTTCACAATCCATGCTTCAATAAATCCACATTATTAAGCAGCATTTAAGTAGATTAAAATTAGATATTTATTTAAATAATTAGAGATAGATTGTAACATTGAGACTTTGGATCCGGAACTCAAAAGTGTAAGATTCAATAAAGTATGTGATATTCCACATTCACATTCAATAGCGAAGTCAGTTCAATATTCAAATCACGGTTGCGCGTGTATTATAAAGAAAATGAGATGGTGGTTTCAAACCGAAATTTGGAATCGAAAGTTAAATAAAGTTTTATTTTTGAACTTTCACATTTCAAAGGTATTTTTTATTTATTTCACTACAGCCATTCAATTCCTCGGATTATTTTTGCTAGTTAGAATTTCCCTTGATTTAAGGATTGTTAGAAGAAACATTCTTGTTGAGATATGTTATGTTGAGTTGTAGTGAGGGAGCTGCTGCTTTTATATCTGCTGCAAAAGTTATTTTTTTCTGACTGCAGTTGGAATAACGAAGTCTATCTTTAATTGTTATAATATAGACTCGCGCCACTTTTAAATGTTACACTTATCTAGCTAACAAAAACAATAAATCTTTACAAAAATATTTTATCTTTGCATTCCTAAATCATAATTTTAATTTCTTAATAACAAAAAAAAGGAAAGATTTTATATTAAAAAATTATCCATTTTTATAAAAGTTAATTATGATATACATAATGATTATTAATAATTATGAAATTTATAGTTAGTGCGAACATATGAAGAGACTTATTTACCAAACATAACATTTCAATGTGCTTCTTATGGAAAGTGTTATTTAAACCTCTCTGTTTAATTAATTTAATTACTTAATCAATTTTTCAAAACACATTTGACCTTTCCATGGCTTCAAATTTCAAACCACAATGAGCCTTTTGGCATGAACTGCTTCTAAAATTACAATGTTCCTGCTTTTAAGGATTCTAAAGTTACCATCATCTTATATATATACAAAAAAAGAATATAACGGATATCTCAAGAGCATTCAACTATCATTCAAAGCTTCCTCCATTTTAGACCTTGAAATATTATTTCTGTTTCTCTGTCTAAGAAAGTAACAAAAAAATAAGCAAAATAACAATTTCAATCATTATAAATAAGATCTTATTCTCCATCGTAATGAGATCGCTGTCACTTAAGGCCCATAAAGAACGGAGACGAAATAAAAACCGCCAAATGAGAGCGAAGCGTTGGCCTTTAATTAAAACGAATACCATTAAAGACCCAGTGACCCTCAAAAGCACTGTTTGCATGTCCCATCAATTAGCAACGCATCACAATCGTTCTTTTATTTTCGCTTTGGCAGAAGCACGACGTGAAGAAGCGACGGAAGCTCGTTCGTGGCGCGAAGATAGGCTAGTTGCCAATTCGAGAAGATTAAAAAGAAAAAAAAAAGTAGCTCGTTAGCAACGAATCGAAGAAGGTGCCTATACTCTCGTAATGATAGGTTGACAAAAAAAAGGTGTTTATAACACAGGTTGGTTAAATAGATAATTTGAATGTTAAAGAGTTAATGAGAAAACATCATCTGTAATTATACTAACCTTTTTAAATAAGTAAATAATTATATACGTATCATACAGCTGCTTAAAGGCTTTAGCTGTTTTATTTGCCAAAGCAATTATGAAAAAAATTAGCTTTCTTTTTTGAAAGTACTAGGTGGTACCAGGCGTGTTACTGCCGTCGAAAAAAATAATATTAAGTGAAATCAATCAATAATTTTGCAATGTTTTATCTTAATAGAATGAACAGTACGGCAATATATAAAATAAGAACAAACAAATATTTATTTTTATGTATTAGAATCGTGTATTCTTTTAGAATTATAAAACTGGTGTTCTTTCAGAATGGTAATGAAAGAAACGTTTTATTGTATCTCGTTTAGAAACGTTTTATCTATTCATATTCGTTCAGAATTTTCAAATTTATTTTTACAAGATGTGATTAAAATATTTTCTTTTTAAATTTATTAAGCACAGAAAGCATATTTATACTATAAAATCGTTAATATAGTTGAAACGATAATTTTTGAAAATTAAGAAGGGCAAAATTATTTGTACTACAATATTTTTGGTGGTTACAGTGAAAAACACTTAAATTTAATTAAAATATAAAACCAACAGGGCTGGTCTCCCCATAACGTTCTCGCATTATGTGTTATAAAGTTGTTACCTCTGAGAAAGACTTGCATGACTCTTGCGTACTATAGCTACAAAATATTAACCTTTAACTCGGATTTAGCATTTCTACTGAATCTATCTTCTCCTCGGCGAGTTATTTGGAGATTAATCCTTAATAAATAGATGTGGTTGAGATTCAATTTTTAAAAAAATTTTAGATGCTTTTGTTGTTACCAATGGCACTTTACAAGCCCGCCGACAGATAATCAGCGATTTAAGCCTACTTTAGCGTCCTTTGTTTTTTAGTAGCGCCAACTTGGAACAAGAGTACGACTTAGCTACTTCATGCTTCACATTCGCTTGCACAACCTCTTTTTACAGGGGGGGCACATTCACACAGATAGTAAGGAGAATAACAACCATGCCTTAACCGGGACTCGAACCCGGGACGGGAAGATACGCTATTCCTATGCTTTATTTTAGACTAGCCGCCTTTGGCGACCAGCTGGTTCACCATGAGTAAAGCGTTCTAAAAGATTCAATTAAATCACATATTTATTAGCCTTGAAGTAATTCCGGGCATTGATTGACCTGAAATTAATATTTTCTTTAAGATGATGGACGGAAAGTTCTAAAAGTACA
Source organism: Argiope trifasciata (assembly GCA_026543055.1). Lineage (NCBI taxonomy): Eukaryota > Metazoa > Arthropoda > Arachnida > Araneae > Araneidae > Argiope > Argiope trifasciata. Next base: position 732,884 of record JAPMOQ010025585.1, read on the forward strand.
CCTTTGCCTAATAATATTTTTTAATTTTATAATCAGTCAGTTTTAACCATCTGTTATGCTTCCAAAATATTAAAAAAAAAATCGATGATGTTGCCAAAATATTAAATATGTTTTTTTAAAGAAAGCGAGAAAGGGAAAAAAATTATTGAATTAATGATACAGATATTGCAAACGATTACATAAATATGCCATTAAGTCGGGATTTCAATGCATATCCTGTCTAAATTCAATCAGGTTTACCGTAAATAAAGAAGATTTATTGAGTTAATGATATAGATATTGCAAACGATCGTAGAAACTTGTGCTTTGCATTTATTTTTTTAGAAAATATCACATTTCATATTTCTTTTATTTTATCCAGTCACTTGCTAAAAGTATCATTTCTTTAGGCTTGATTTACGATGATAGTTTTTTTTTATTATTTGAACTTCCGTCATTGTTTTCTTTTATTTATTCAGTCACGTGCTCAAAAAAACATGTTCAAAATATTTCTTTAAAAATTCGTTAAAAATCGAGGCTTAAGTTATACATTAAAACACTAATACCATTAGAAAGCTAATTTTTTAAACATTAAATTGATGTAAAAATCATATTTGTGCGATCATATTTTCGGAAGTTATAGCGGAAAAACGTCGAAAATTCGCTTAACTTTTAATTCAAATTCTAATTAAAAATTCGAAAAAAGGGCTCCGAGGTGAGCATTCCCGACCTCCCAGGTATACATGTACCAAATTTGGTAGCTGTAGAGCGCCAACACACACGCACATTGAGCTTTATTATAAGTAAGATATAAGATAAGATAGATATAGAAGATAGATGATTGTACTATCCCTGTAACCATCCCGTAGGTGTAAATAATAAGCTGACCAAGTTTCATCGCAATCGGATGACCGGTTTAGGTAGGCATAAGAGACATACAGACAAACATTCATTTTTATTTACATATAGATAAATGAAATTAGAATTTTTATATAGACAAATTTGGCTCGATTATTTGATTGTTTCAAACCGGTTTAAACTGGTGAAGTAAGACAATTCGTAAGAATTCAGAGAATGAATAATATGAAAATCAAACTGTAATTTTAGTTGGTGACAAATCGCCAAATGTGACAACTTTTTGCTCTATTTTCTAATAACCCTAAAAGCGAGAAATGGATGCCACAATAGCGGTAAATCGCTAATTTGTTGCCTAATTATTGAGATTTCAAAAACCTAAACAACATCATGTTCTCACATGATAATAGGCAAAATTTCTCTGTACCATCTTAGCGAAAGACATTTGAAGGTTAAATATTAAAAACATGCGTTTCCCATGCATGTTGTCACCTAACAGGGATTTGGTGTTGAACAGAATTGGTGATGGATTTAGCTTCAAAATGGCGCCAAGTTTGTAATTCTAAGTGACACTTAACCCTCATAAGAAATCTAAATTACAATTGTCAGCTGTAATAACATGGATCATACCGATAAAATATTCCTTTACCCAAGTTCTTTAAGTTTTCAGTCTCTGTTTAAAAAAGAATCTGTTCAAAATATTAGAAGAATTTGTTCTTTTTCTTTAAATATAAATGCGTTTTGAAATTCTTTTTAAGTACTATGCATAGTTAGTGGTCATGATGGAGAAATGCAGAAATTACTTCACAACTAAACAAAGATTTTCAGTTAAAATGATACAGGGTGATCAGCGAATAAGCCCTGATTTCAAGATTAAATTTCTCTACTACAAAGATCGATAGAATTATGCGGTAAACTGCACGTTTATTAGCAAAACTGAAACTGAAAAAGCCGTACAAAAGTTTAGCAAATTTAGCTACAAAAATAGTTAACAGATGGCGCTTTAATCACAATGCCCATAGACGCTTTCAGTGTGACGTCAAAAATGAAAAATGACTCCCGATCTGACACCGTGTGACTTCTTTCTGTGGGGAACATTGAAAGACACTGTCTATAGAAGCAATCCCGCCACTCTAATGAGCTTGAATCGTTGATTAGTGTTGCATGTGATTCCATTTCCGTTGAGACATTGCAAGACGTGATGTCAAATTTCATTGTTCGATTAGACTACCTTATTGTTTCGAACGGTGAACATTTTGAAAAAATTGTATTTTGATTGCAAAGACCGCATCACTTTATTGTTTTTTTAAGACTCCTCTCAGAGAAAGAGTTTTCAGCGCAGAGCGCCATCTGTTAACGATTTTTGTAACTAAATTTTCTTTTTGTACACTATTTTTATAGTTTTGCTGATAAACGTACAGTTTACCGCCTAATTCTATCGATCTTTTTTGTAGAGATATTTAATTTTGAAATCAGGGCTTATTCGTTGATCACCCTGTACCTTCTTGTTCTTCTTGCATGCAGCCGACCACCCAGCCACCACTGAACGTAGCAGTATCGACAGGATTTCTTTTGAAATGATACCAGTTAAAATGAGAGAATAGACGAATGTTATTAATATAACTAAAAAAAATGTCCATTTAATTGTTATAGTGGATAAATAAAGTTTCTAGCACGATCCACTCAAGAAGTTAATTGGAGTGTTAAATGACAAAGTGGAAAAAAATTTATTCAAGAATCAAAAATATATTTTTCTTTCTTCAGGAATTAAATAAATATCATTCAAAGATTAACGACATTTGTAATCATTTCATATGTCAAATAAAGAAACCAATGCAGACGACTTTTACAATGAATAGCAACGGAATTCAAATACTGGAGAGAATCTTTTCTATTAAAGAAATAATTGAGATTTAAATATTTTTATATCCGATAATTTATTCCATCAAGTGTTTTTTGCCTTAGAATAAAAATTTAAATTAAGTTTGAGCTCTACGTTTTTTAAAATCAAAGAATTTCTATTATTTTCTAATTATTTAATTTAATTCATGGAATTAAAAAAAGTCTTCAATCAAAGTGAAAAAAAAGTGCTTTTTTTAAATTCATAAAGTTCACGATTCAATTATTCTTTAATTACTAAAATGACTTGAATTTAATTGGATTATTAAAATATACGTATAGGAGAAAAAAAGCTAAATTATGAAAAAAATATCTATTTTGATATCGAATTATCATTTTACTAGGTCAAATGTTTGAATTAAATATTCAGCATGGTAATTTTTTTTTAAATTTGTGTTTACTGAAATAATTCAGTATTTGTGTAAAAAATTATAAAGGATATATCAGCGTTAGTACAATATTTGTCACCTTTCGTGCAATAAAGTGTTGGCAGCCATATTAAAAAAATTAGCAAAATTGAAAATGCTACACGACAGAACAATGCGTTAATAAAATAAAATTAAACGAAACAGTTTTTTCTTTAAATTGTCTTGTCTTGATTGAATCGTAGAGTAGAAATGATAGGTTTATGTACGGAATTACACATAGGGAAAATGGTTTCTACGGGTTTGTAGGCCCATGTGTACTATTTTGATGAACTACTTTACTATTAATTTAGTTCCCTGTTTTCAAATTTGAGATGTACGGATATTCTTTTTCGGATATATACAGGGTGGTTATAATTAAACTTCCCCTATAAAAAGCATCCTACCACGCAAACGGATGAACGGGTTTCAGCGAAATTTGGTGTATAGACTATACAAGAAATGCGGTCGCGGAATTTTGAAAAAAAATTAATTCCAAAATGTCTACCTAAGGGCACTTTTTTCGTAAAATCATTAAAATTAATAAATGAACCAAACGGAATACATAAACAATATTAACAATCCAGAGCAAGAATTATGATTAATAAAATATAAAACCTGGAAAGGCTATCAATTCTAGGGAAAAAAAAAAAAATCTAGAAATGCATGCTTCTGAAGTATAGGATGCTTTATACTAAACAGGTTAGGACAAGAAAAGTTTTCAGCCGTTGTCATGTTTATATCGGTTTTTTCAGCAGTTATGATGACGGTATCTTATTGCGATGTTGAACGACTAAAAAAATTCAATATAGCTTCATATACGAAGCGTAAGCCGATCAATTACGATATGCTGTTGAACATGCTGTCCATCGACTTGAAAGTTTGCAGGTGAATATGGAACATCTTTCCCAAGATCAACTCTGAGTACAACTGCTGTTCTTGTGCAATTTCGTCCTTATGTGTTCTTGTTTCATCTAACTGAACTGTTTTTCTCAAACAGCAAACATTTTTTCCTTACGTTTACTTAATGTGACTCGATGAGAAAGTGACCAGAAACTTGTAAATCTTATACTATAATACGAGGAATGGTTGCCAAGTCGAAAATCGCCCCAGAATTAATAAACTCCGGTAAACTTGGGGGTCTGGGGTTTTTGGCCACGAGGAACCGATTGGCGCCGGTTTTGAAGCGCTACGGTCGAGCAGTTCGGAGTTACAGATAGGATATTTTCAAACTTTATTAGTTCGTCATATTGGCTAATAGGTTTCAAGCGGTAACGTGCTGCCATCTATAACCAATATGGCGAACTAATGAAGTTTCCAGAAGATGATCCGGAACTCAAGGAACTGATCTCGAAATGGATGATCCCGTGTGGTGATATGAACCCAAGCGCTCCGTGCATGGTCAGCAAACGTGGAAGAGACCAGTGCAGATGGGGATTTCCAATGGAACATCAAGACATGACATCGCTGGTGGACGATGAAAAGCCGAGGTTTAACAGGTTATCTTTTCACCAATGGTTTCACTAATTTTCTTATGGCATGTATTGCTTTGATAAATCACAATTGAAAATTTAAATCTTCGAGTTAGCTTCGATACCTGTTTTTTCCGGGCGGAGCTCGGTCACCCGCTGGTAAATGTTAATATTGTTTCTGTATTCCGTTTTGGTATTTATAGTGTTAAATTTAATTTCTTTGTAAAAGGCATACTCTGATGGACATCTTGGAAGTATTTTTTTCTCGAAAGTTCTTGTATCAAACTCTTGTATAGTCTATAATCTAATTTCGTTACAATCCGTTCACCAGTTTGCGTTGTATGATGCTTTTTATAGGGGAAGTTTAATTATAACCACCCTATATTTTAATGCCTTTTATTCCTTGATAATCACTTAATTAATTTATAGACAAGTACTAAGGTTAAAATTAAAAAAAAATATCTGTATATGAAATGTACGTTTCTTGCTTGGTTTGATGTATTTATACCTGATATAATGATGTCTGAATGAATGAAGATACAGTGGCACATAAAAATCAGAGTACACTCATGAAATTTTTGCAATATCTCGCATAAAAATAAAAGGTAACTACTAAGTTGCATGTCTTTTGACTTTTATAATGACCTCTAAACATCTTTGTACCGATTTGATCAATTTTTGATGGTATCTCAGGTTATTTTACCCCATTTTTCTTACAACACTTGTTATGTTTCTGATTTTGTGTTTATGGATAACTTTCTCGAGTATGACCCACAATATAAGGTAATATTCAATGGCATTGATGTCTGGGTTCTATGTTGATATATGTAACTTCTGTTTTTTGATGAAAAAAGACTCCATATTTTGACGTTATATGCATTTTGTTAGGGGTTGTTGTACTGCTGAAAAATAGAATTTCCTTTTAAACCCAAATTCTTAACAATTTCCTTTAAATTGCCGCGAAGTACATCCAAGTAAACCATATGGTTTATAATGCCATCCATAAGAATTAAATTTCCTAACCTGGTTGATGTCATGCAACCTCAAATCATGACGGATTCACCACCATGTAGGACGTAATTTTTTAAAATTTAAAGCAACATGAGGCTTACTCCATACAGTACGATTGCTGTCACTGCCAAAAACGTTGAGTTTTCTTTCATTACTAAATTCAACTTTCTTTCAAAAGTTACCGATCTTCAATTATGAGTATTTTTCAAACTTCAACTGCTTTATCTGAATATGCAAGCTGATGAGAGGTTTCTCTCTAACAATTTAACTTTTATATCCAGCTTATCTAATGGTATTTCTTACGATTTTAGCACTTAAATTTTGCTTATGATTTAAGAAATTTTGGCTGCAAGTTGGATGAACCCTATGGTGGCAGAAATCTAAAGAAAAGTGTTAAAAATTTGGGTTTAGATGGACATATCTTTTTTTCAGTCGGACTACTACAGCAAACTTAACGCATATAACGTCAAAATATGGTATCTTTTTCATTATGAACAGCAGTTATGCTCACCAACATAGTACTCTAACATCACTGCCATTGAATATTACCATATATTGTGGGCCATACACGAAAAAGTGGTTCAAAAACACAAAATTGGAAACAAAAACCCATTTAAAACAAGTGTTTCAAGAAAAATGGGATAAAATATCTTCAGATTTCATCAAAAATTTGTCAAGTCGATACAATTATGCTTAGAGGTTATTATAAAAGTCAAAAGACATGCAACTTAGTAGTTACACGAGGCAAAAATCTGAGTATGCTTATTTAAAATATTTCAGAAATTTTTCAGTTTAGAAGTTTTTCTTTGATTATACTTTATTTTTACTTTAAATTAAGCCATTTTTCATATGTAAAAATGAAAACATGTTTGCACTTCTCTTTAATGTGCTATTTATATTGGAAGTCGGATTTATCAAGTAAACGTAAGGTGTACTCTCAATTTTTTGTCCCATTGTATATTAAACATTCAGTCTCCAGATTGTCTTTCTCAGTCAAATAATGCTGAAAAATGAAGTAAAATGTGAGATTAGACATTAATCCACCATTGTTTTCATTAAAAAATAAGATACAGTAAATAGAATTTTGACATTTAACTTTTTTCAAATTTTTAATATCTACATTTGAATTCTAAGTATTATTTTAATAAAAATAAGAATAACGAGATCAATGCAAGAATAACTCTGTATTTTTCATTCTTTTTATTAAATTGGCTTGCATTATATTTATTGTATTATACTTTATCACTTCAGCTGTGTTTGATTAGTTAATTTATTGCAATATTTAGATTTTGTTAACACAAAGTTAAAAAAAAAATACCTATGTATTTGCATCTGTAGAATCTCATTCTGGAAGAATATTTTAAATCGTTTCTAGAACGAAAGAAATGCAAAATTTACAAACGATTGCGATACAAAACAAAAACTTACAAACGATATTTTTACCAAAAGCAGTCGAAAATTTAATTAAATAATGTTTAATATTGTCAACAAAATTTTAATTATAAATGGAACAAGATAAAGATTAAATTCATACATTAATACTTGTGGCAGTATTTTCAATTTTCAACTCATTTTTGTCTTTATAAAAATTCCTTTTTTTAATCATCAAAGAATTCTTTTCTAAAACTTCTGTGAATCTCAAATAAGTCAGATTATAAATATCATAAAGAAATTCTTTTTGCTTCGTCGATAATTAAATTCTTCTCTTTATTACGATTCCGATTTCATTATTTTCAATCGATTCATTTATTTCTCAATCTCTTTCAAGCATTATAGCTTCGCTTGCATCAATAAATGCTTTTATTTTAAATGAAGCGAAAACAATCGAGTTCGAGTTCTCTGAAAATACTTGGAATTCTCGAATGCTTTCTTGTGCGATGATGGTCAAAATTCTAAGCCGAAGGTTCCCAGGAATTTGATTGTGGAATTCAGCAAATATCAGGGCTCTTTACTACAGTTTGGAATTAAGAGTTTCGACATCTGAAATTTAGAAATTTTATTTTCTTGACACAATTGCAAGGGGCTGCTTTAAATAACCGATAATAGCATTAATTTGTGAATAATGTGAAATAAATTCTTTTCGATTGTAATATTCTAGTTGCATTTTGAGTTTTGAAACTGTAGCTTTTAAATCTAACACAAGAAAATAATTAATTTTCTCAGATTTTTAATGCTGAAAAATATGTCTACCTTTTGTAATTCGGATTTAGTTAAACTCTTATGCTATTCATATTTGTTCTTGGTAAAATTCTAAATTGATATTAAAAGAATTCCGAACAAGAATACAATCATGATACCAAGCATCCATAAAGTCATTTTTAATATGGCAGATGTTTTGTTTTTGCAATCCAGATCGATATCGATTTAATATCAAAAATAATGAAACCTGGAAAAGAGTTAAACTTTCTTCCTTATTAACAGTATAATTTTAGTAAAACTAATTTTTAATTACTTTAACTATTTTTTTAACCAACTTAACTGTAAAACTGATATACTAAACAGTAAATAAAACTAATTTTTATCTTAATTTGATTCTATATTAACTTTTTTCTTAAATGGTCTCTTATTTTCAGATCCAATTTCACTTTTATTTAATTATTTTTAACCCGCACTCTGTAAAACTGAAGCCTCAGCATTTTCCTATGCTTCGAATGAAAAGATAAAAATCCTCTATGTTTACCCCATTCTTTTAAAGATACCAAAATCTCCCTTTCCTAAGTCTACACATGTCGAAGTAATCTCTATCAAAATCTCATTGTAAAACTAATGAAGGGGAAAATGTTGGTCTCTTTTGCAGCTGTATCGCGCGTAAACGGGTGTCAGCTTATAAACGTTTCTTCCTTGTCCATAGTATGCCACCCGTGGTGAAATAAATCAGTTTAAAATTTGAAAAGTTTCTTCTATGTGACCATTTTACACACACACATTACGAAATATTTACAAATATATTTTAAATACCATAAAAAACTTCGAGAAGATGAAACTCATTTGAGTTCTTTATAACGGGAGAAGTTAACAACTAATTTATTTATACATTTACTAATTTATTAATTCACATTTTTTTAAATAATTTTACTAATTTATTAATTTACATCCAACATTATTTATTACATTAAAAAAATTTGCATTCAACGTTATTTATTACGTCAAATTAATTTGCATTTGAAAATATTTATTTCATTAAATTAATTTACATTATTATAGGCTTATTATTTAACACATTATTAATTAATGTTTTAGAGCTCATTTACTATTCTGTTTCACACCAGTTGTTCTATTTTGCATTTTTCACAGTTTTGGAAGATAATTAATGATTTTTCAATTAAGTTATAAATTTTCTTACATACTAAATATTAAAAATTTTCCTTTATTTCTGAAACAGTAGAACCGAATATTTTTTTGATTCGAGACATCACATTCATAAATAATAAGAATATATATTCTGTGAAGAAAGAATTGTATGATTTCTGCGGATACGCATTACGTTTTCATTCACATTAACAGAGCACAAGAAAATGTAACGAGCATGCACTATCTTCTCTAAGTTAATTCGTTTGAAAAAGCCATCGTGCTCATTTGATTTTATTATGAAATAAGATAAGATATAGTTGTTATTACAAACAGGAAAGAAAGGAAGTTGCATAAGATTAATTTATGGTCGATGTTATTTCTAATTTAATGGTAATAAAACTAGTTGATGTATTATTAATCAAATTGTTTACAATACAAATATAACCATTCGAGTGCTTTTGATTAATGTTTACTTCATTCAGAAAAAAAGTAAACATCGATATTAATCATATTTTTCAAAGGAAGAAAGAAAAAAGTTCGAAAAAGAACGAATACCATTTGTTCGGTGAATTAATTTTATTGATGAATTTATTCATAAGTAACGGGCCTTTTTATAATCAATAAATATAAAGATAAAATTTAAAATAAATATTTTGATTTGATTAAATTGTTTCCAGAAATGATTAGGAAAGAATGATTTTGAATTATTTTCTTAAAAAATCGTTTGTTAACGGTTGAATGCTTCTGCTCTTTCGATTTAAAAGGATGAAGTGATTGGCTCAAATATATATTAAAAAAAAAAAAAAAAAAAAAAAAAACAAGCAAACGATAAATTGTTTAAAATTTCTAGCTTGGAATAATTTTTTACTATTAACCAAACGTTTATTTAACGATTCGTTATATGACGAAAGAAGTCAAATCTTAAATTTATTTCACTTCAAAGTTTTATTTTACTTAAATTTTTTAATTTGTGCAACATTAGTATTTCAGTCACGTCATTGTACAGAATTAAATATTCTAATTGTCGATTATTTTTAAGGTGGGTTATTTAAAATAGATCTAAATGATATTTATCAGCGTCATGCATTTACGTGTTAGAATTGGACATGGAAATTCCTTATAAATCACTAGTCTCCTTAATAATTTAAGCTAAACTGCCAGTAAATAAACTGCAGATCACATTTCGGCTAGATTACGTAAAATATACGCATCTGAAAAAAAATATATAGATTTCAGAAAACTTCAATGAGAATACTTATCTCTTCAAAATATAATGAAATATTGTTTTTCTAATTATACCACGAAAATAATTTAGCAATATATTAGCTTGCTTATCAAATATATGAAATTGTTCTTATCGTAAATAGGATTGTTATATAAGAAACTATAAAAGTATCATTGAAACAATCAGTATGATTAATTGGCTAACGTTCATCATAATAGTTCATTATTAATTCTTATTTAATCTTTAATTTGATTGTTGTTATTAGTAACCGAAGTCGATATTACCAACAAGTGATTAATCTGATTGGATACTACATGTAAAGGATTCCCAAAAGTAACGCAAAATGTGAATTTGCCACCTTTTATATATACTACATGGATTAACAGTTTTTGTACACAAACTTGTTTCACTTTAATGTTCGCTTTACTGGCAGATAAAAATTAATCAGGAATGGTTTTCTTTATAGTTTTTCATTGCTATATATTTCTGGTCATGGTTATACAATATATTACTGGTATATGATTTTATTTACAGTTTTCCATTGGTATAGACGCGGTATTTTTATGTATAAAAATACAGCGTCTTCCTCGCGATCTAGGTTCCTGAGTTCGAGTCTCGGTTTAGTCAGACTTGTTGCTCGATCTGTGAGATATGTGAATGTGTCTGCCTGTAAAAAAAAGGGTTGTGCAAGCGAATATGACGCATGAAGTAGCTAGTTTGTGCTCTTGCCCCTAGTTGACACTACTGAAAAAACAAAAGGCGCGCAGTCGGCTTAAATCGTTCTCAGATAACTGTCAACGTTCTATCTGTGAGATGTGTGAACGTGACCCACTGTAAAAAAGAGTTGTGCAAGCGAATGTGAAGCGTGAGTAGCTAAGACATACTCTTGGTCCTAGTTGAAGCTACTAAAAAAAATAAGAAACACACTGTCTGCTTAAAATGAGTTTGTGCATTGCAAGTGCCATTAGAAACAACTTAAAAATACTGATTTTATGTAGTCAATCTACAATGAATGATACAGTTTGTTTCAGTTAAAAAGAATTATCTAATAATATTACTCTAATTAATTAACAATGTTAATAATTAATCTGAGTATCATGAATTCTTTGGTCAAGGGGACCATTGTTATTAGGGACCAGGATTTATTTTATCCTTTTTATCTCTAAAATACTACCATGTACTTTTATTTCACCGCTTTCCTTCGCACCAAAATAGAGGCATCAAATTTCTTAATAACGTTATCTTTGGATCCTTTGCCGGCGTCCTGGCATAAGAGTAGCGCATGTAGAATGCGGGTACAGAGAACACAAATTTTCTCCCTAAGTCAAGTGATTTCATCTTGTCCTGCACAAAAATTATATTTCAATCTGCCTTTGAAATATAATGGAAATGGAGAATGCGGTCACAGCAAATACAAATGTCCCCCCCCCCAAGTCACGTGATTTTATCTTGTTCTGCAAAAATAATTATACTTCAATCTGCCATTGAAAAATAATGAAAATGGAGAACGCGGTTACAGCGAATACAAATTTTATCCCCAAGTCACGTGATTTTGCACCCAAATAAGGTTGCAGTACCTCTATCATTATTTCAACTCTTATGTACAAGTCAGAGAGTTCAGTGGACGGGCGGCAAATTGCAAAAGCAAGAACGGAATCGGGAAAAAAAGTAAGTTACTGGAAGCGTTAACTAAACAGATCCCAAGAGTGGCAATTCATTCGAGAATGAATAACGGTTTGTACTCTTTCGATATCGGATATTAAAGAGATGAAAAGATCTTTATCTCTTAGCTCACACTTTTTTGGCTGCTAAATTTATTCGATAAAAAGGCGCCTTTTTTTAAGTATCTCGTGTTACCCTGCCATGCTAATTCTGAATCAAGGAGATCACCTTTACATCATTCATCATTCCTTAATGATGGTTGACAGTCACTGGCGAATCAATTAGGATAAAAAAAGAGCTATTTTTCCCACGAAACGTTTAAAAATTTGTTTAAAAGGAAAATTCATTCATATTTTTTAGTAAATAATCGATTACTTTCTCCTATGAAATGTAATAATGTCTTGATAAATTAATCAATCCTTGATGATGTGTAATAGTGCTGTATAAAGAACGTTTACCACGAGCTGAGTGGCCGAATGGTCAAAGTACGCAATCCAAACCCAGGGTTTGATGCTCGCCATCGCTGTTATATCCAAAGTATGAATTTTTAGTTTGTTTCCTTAAGGTCTTATCACACGGTGAAATTTTGTCAGCACTTTTCCGTTTTTACCCTCAAGAACAGGTCAAGAATGTTTCATAATCGACAACTATTTCTAACCAGCTCAAAAATGTTGTCGGAAATATTGTCCGCAAACGAAATTCAACCAATCATGTGAAACTTTGAAGTGACGTCACACCAGTGACGTCTCTTTCATTGCCGTTTGCTGATGGAAAGAGTCGACGATATTTTGCCGTGTGATAAGGTCTTTATGTTCTCAAACATTCTAGATCTTTCTTTGTTATGGAAATTAGTTGTTTCTAAAATATTCTGTTCTTGTATAAAAGCTGACACCCACTAGTCGTGGTCAACTTCTCGATCTTGTAATGTTACAAGTCGCTACTTTCCTTCAATAAACATGTCTGTTAGTTAAAAGCTGATAGTGTGTTTATTTGAATCTTCGTGACAATAGTTTTGTTGCTGCAGATGTTTGTCGAATAAATAGACCTCCACATTCTAAAGTTTGGTCTGATTTTGTTGAAGTGTATTATTAAATGAAGGCAAATAAAGATTAAAAAAATCGTCTATACTAAAAATATCGGATAATTAATAATTTAAATGCAAATAGATCATATACTACATGACATAAAAGGCGCCCCAAGTTTAGTTTAATTTTAGTTATTTTAAAGTCCCGTTATAAAGCAACACTAGGGCTATTTTGGGATGGATCTTGTAATTTTGAACCACTGTTAGATGACGAGGGCGATACCTGAGCTGGCACCCCCCTCTCAAAAGGTGCCCCGAAATTTGTACAAGATTTGAATTTATCCCCGTTCGTGCAGTAAAGTGTTGGCAACCCTATTTAAAAACTATTTTATAGCTGATAGTTTAGAGTTTACTAAAATGGAGATATACACGTTAGAAAAAAGTGTTTTTATTGTTGAACAATGTTTCAAAAGTAATAAAAGTCTGATGGCTATAGACTGAAAACATGAGAATTGGCTCCTTAGATCATGTGATATAACACATTCGCTTCCACTGACGCGCCAGTGAGTTACAAATAATATGTAACTGTACCAAACCATCTATGTTATTAGATGACACCTTCTCTACTGCAGTTAAAAGATAGCAAAGAAGGGGGCATCTAATTAGATGGATGGTCCTGATATCAGGCGTGGGTAGGGGCAGTGAACGTGTTAAGACTGCTTCATGCTCATTTCACTTGCTTCAGAAACAGTGTAGATTTACCAAAATAATTCACAAAGTTTTGTAAATATTAAAAGAGTTCAAAATGGACATTTTTATACTTTTATGTGTATTAATACGTCATACTGTAATTATTAATTTAATAATAATATGTTCAGAAGATTGACTAACATCCATTCTTATAAAATTTTATTTACTTTTTCAGATAATTGTAATAATGGGATTTTGAAATATTTAATTATTCTTGATGTGTTAGAAATCTGAAATTTTATATAATTGCTTGTACCCTATGACGAAACAAAGTTTTAGATTTCTCACAAAGTTATAAATTAATTCCTTAGTTTTAATTAGTTCAGTATGATACATCTGATAATAAATGAGAGAAAAACTGATACTAAGTTCTTTATTATTTACAGTAATGAATTGTGAAATAATTTAAGGTATACGATTAGGTTCGAAGGAGAATTTTTGAAAAAATGTATTATCAATCCTAATATAAAATAATATAAATAAACAAATTATTTGACATATATATTTTGAGAAATAGGAAAATTTGTAAAAAAATTTAGCGAAATTTAACCAAAACCATTAACACCATACACAAAATGGTAACGTAGCAATCCTATTTTTCTTTGCACACAAGCTATAGAATATAATGATGAATGAAACGAACCAAAATCGACGAAACATTTTGAGATGAAAAGAAGTTAGGGGTAAAAATATACGTTTATATGCATTTTTTCCATAAATTCACAACTTCATTTTTCTAAAAACACCTACAAATGAAAAGGTATTTCTCCAACAATATAACTTTTGGTTCATTTCATTGCCCATATCATTTAAAACACGCGCTGAAATGTATATGCAAGTACCTCTATTAGTTTTTGAGATATCATATTAATGGTGGAGAATTTTCATGAAAATTGAATTTCTGGGAAGATTTAAGTTAGAAAAATTTTAGTTGAAAAATATATGAGCCTGGATGATAGGTCAGGTTTTTCTTTTCCCAGAAAAGATAAACAGTTTTGGAAAGAGGAAATCCTGAACTAAAAGAAATAACGATTTTTTTTAAAATCATTAGTGTTAAATCATTAAATTTAATTAGTGTTTTGAATATAGTCGGATATCTTAAGGACAAAAATGTGAAATTTCTGAAATTACAAAAAATACGCTTTACTTAGTGTGCTAAAATGAGAAAAATATTAAAAAAAAATTCCAATAGCACGTAATTATAAATATTAAAAATGTCCAAATTAATTAAAACAATAGAACCATCAGGCGCTGTACCAACTATGATAAGAATTTAAGACACACAAACTGTTAAAAATAAGAAAACCTCAAATATCTATTAAAATTTAAAATAAAGTAGGAATATTATTATGCAGTATTATAACGATTATACATTATTTTTACAGGCTTTGCTTTGATCCACATATAATTTATTTATTTTTTATTTCATTATTGTAATAAAAGTGCCCTTTTAAAATATACATAATTCAATTTTTATCTTAACTATTAGAAGCAGACCTTGAATTTTAAAGAGCAGTGCTACGGTGAAGATTAATAGCGAGTGGAAAATTGCGTAGCTTGAGAAATAATAATTTCTCTGGAAAGAAAAATATCGGAATGAATCATTTCCTCCACAGAAAAAAAAAATAGTAGTGAAACTTGTCAGTTCATTTTTTGTTCTGATAAGTAATGCAATTTTACACTCCATTTTTTTTATAAAAGGAGAGCATGGATGCCATTTTATGTACCATAAACTTAATTTAAAGACCAATTAAAAATTATAATAAAAAATAAAATTGAAATCTGCCATCGCACATTTCAAGCTATCATGCTAGAGCATTATTATTTTTTTGTCATTTATTTTGTATTACTTAATTTACGTCGTTAACCAGTTTAACACGATTTGAAAAGATTACCTGACAAAAAGATTACGCTTGCGTTAAGAATAATTAAAAAAATCATGTGAGAACATGATGTTGTTTTGGTTTGAGGTTTTTTCAAGCCTGAAAATGCGTAGGCAACAATTTGGCGATTTATCGCTTTTGAGGCATGGATTTTTCACTTTTAGGGTTATCAGAAAATAAGGCAATAACCAGTTTAAACCGGTTTGAAACAATCACGGACTATCAAATGACGTATGCGTCGAAATTTAGTACAATATTTTTTTCCCATTTAAAAATTGATCAACCTGTAAAACTTTGCCAGATAGAAAAATTGAAAATGAAAGTTTATAAAAATTATCATTACATATATATATATATAGAGAGAGAGATCGATAAAGAAGTCACGTGGTTCTTTAAAAACGGTTTAAACTGGTTAATGCCTTAAGTTTATTTAGGCAAATAAGGTCTTAATAATAATAATATTCTCACAAGGTAACTTGAAATTTGCGATCCTAAATTTCATTTTTTATTTTTTCCCCACATCTCAAAATCTTCAAACTTTCGAACTTCAAACTTTCCCAAACTTTCCCGTAGCGCTAGAAAAAAAAATCTAGTTTGGAATGATCACATGACTACTGTATTGCATGTAGGAAGTGGATAGATAATTCAAGTGATGTTTTTGCGTACATTTCAGTTGTGAATTTTAGCCTTATCTTATGTTTTCTTGTGGAATAAAGCGTTGTTCCGCATTATTGAGCTTATTAGACGTTTTCACTTTTCCCACTGGACAGATTTTTTTTCCATAACAATATTACTAGCCCAAACATGAAATAGAAACCTTAAAAAATTACTCATTTTCTCAAAAAAAAAAAAATCTTTAGATTGCAAATATGCTCATATTATAAAATCTTAGTTAAAAGAATTACAAAAGAAATAATTAATTTGGACTATTAATTAATCATTTACTATTTTCACTATATTCTATTTGATAAATCATGTAAAATAATAATTTTTAATGTTATATTTGCTTGAAAAGTGCAATGATCTTTCATAACAGTCAAATGCTTATATTTGTAAATAAAGGAATCATTAATTAAAAGTTATAGTTAATTCTTCAAAATTACTTTAATTGTTTTTTTATGATATATACATAAAATAATTATTTAAATAAATTCTGTCGTCGTTGTTGATTATGGTACTTTACAAGCCCAATTACAGTTGTCTGCCTCCGATTAAGCTGAAATGAGCATCTCTTGCTTTTTCCTTAATCCTTAAAAAATTCCTTAAAAAAATCCTTAAAATATCTATCAATATTTATAATTATCAATTAATAATAAATAATTAAATAATTAATTAAATTAATAAGAATAAATAATTATTACAATATTTATTATCAATATTTATCAAAGTTGAGAATGCATTCATTCAGCTATCCATTTTTTAAGAGAAGGACCTAGACATAGAAATTTTTGAACCTTTTTAATAATTTCCTTACCCCGGAATAACTACGCATGTCAAATTTTGAAAGAAATCAATCAACGGGAGGTTTTATAGACAAAATATATGTGGATACGATATCTCAGAAAATACACAGAAAAGTAAATAGGTAGAATTAAGCATAATGGTTTTATTACTAAAGGTGAAGATAAGTGAAATTTTGTACTATATTTGTCATTAAATTCACAATTCGTTGGAATGAAAGTAATAAAAATTAGAATTCTAAGGATTTAAATCTGTGATCTTACTCCAAATGTATATATCCATGTCTAATTTTGGATCAATTCCGTCAAATGATAGGCTGTCTCTTTGCTTGTCTAACCCTGTGAACGGATACTTTTCGGTTAACCGGATGAGAACGAAAACCCACCAAATGACTTAGACCTGCGCTAAAAAAACGTAAAAAAGTTGTACCGTTAAGTTAGTATGGAAGTTGACGCAAGTCTTGGCGACAGTTTTAATAGTTGCAGATCCAAATTTTTTGGCAACTTTCCTCTTATGCCCCTTCTACCCGAAAAGTATTGTATGCAAATGCAGTAAGTTAAAAATACAAGAAACTAATATTTGATTTAAATGAAACATTATATTGTTTGGTATGCCACATTATTGAAAATTTGTGTGCAACTGAAAAATGGATCAAAATATAAATTCAATTCTCTTGCATTATGAAAACTCATTATATTAGGGTGAGTACAAATGATGGACTCGATTAAAAAACACACACCCTATTTTCGAAATTACCGCACATATTGCAATAAGTGACACTTGAATTTAAAGCAAAATATACCAAGCTTTTTTCCAGTTACAAATGTCCGATATGTGACTGAATTTTATTTTGTGGGTTTTTGTCAACGACAATGTTGATGCCCCATCAATACCGAAAACATTCTCAGAACTTAAAGAACGCATTTCAGCAGCATTCAGAGCTATCGAAAAAGTGATGCTACAAAATGTTTGGAACTAACTGGATTGCGGATTGGATGTGTACCATGTAACAAGAAAGTCACACAACGACAACTCGTGACAGAAAAAAAAATGATACATCATTTGTATTCATTTTGCGGATATCGTGGAAATTGCGGGTATTACGGTTTTTGTTCGCGGGTTTTGCGGATATTGCGAGTCATTTGAGGGTATCATCCCACTAGTTACGAATCAGTTTATGCAATTTATGGCTTCTCTCCAATAGATATTGCTGTTCTTCATAACATTACATGTAGGGAAAATCTCTCTACCTCGTCCATTTCTAATTATGATTACATACTGCAACCATCTTTTCTTCCTAATCTCTCAGAGAGAGCTGCTATCGAAATAATTCAATTAAGTAGAAAAACCAAGGATGTTTTCCCTTTTATTGATATACTGATGGTAATAAAATATTATTGAAATATTACTGAAAGTAGTATTGAATCCAAGCACTTTCAATACAGAATTCGTGATGAATGCACAGTTTTTATAGCTGAACTTTTGTGTTTGAACTTCACCATCAAATGGATCACTGAGCAAATAATGAAACCTCAAATTATCTCATTTGTACAGATTCTGCTTCATCCTTGGATTCTATGAAGTATATTTCTTCCTATAACATCATAATCGACGAGATCCAAAAGAAAATTAAAAGCCTGAAAGATAAAAATATCTCTATAGTTTTCGCATTTGTTCGTGGACATACGGGCATTTATGGAAATGATCTGGCCGATTGGTTCGCAAAGGCTGCAACTAAGCGGAAAATCGACATATCCGTTAACATTCCTAAATCCTTACGGAAGAAAATATGGTGGAATTTTGGAATAAAGAGTACCCCATTTCAAATATTGGGAGCTTAACAAAGAAATTTTTCCCATCGATAAATAAGAGATTGTCATGCCATCATTTTAATACAAATTATAGAATAACCCAATTTCTCACTGGTCATGGCAACTTTAAAAGCTACCAATATAAATTTAATTTGTCTCCATCATCTACCTATGATTGTAACATTGGTGGCGAGGAAAATGTTAAACATGTGCTCCATCAATGTTCTAAGTTTGCCGGAGTAAGACAAAACCTAAGACTGGCTCTCCAAGCCATTAAAGTTGAATTTACGGTCATATATTATCACACACATATATTATTATTTACATATATTATTACACATATTATCAGAATGCGCTGTTTTCAATCACCACCGAATACGCTTTTTTAATGTCTTCTCTCCCATCATCATTGACATGGTGGGAGAAAATCCTCATTCTAACATTTTTAAATTTCTGAAGACGATTGGATTTTATCATCGTATTTAAATATTAAATCATTTTACACTTTTAACCTTATTTACTATAGTGAACTTTTGATACTTTAAAAATTTGCATTTGATTTTTGCTGATATAATTAACCATACCATTTGACAAGAAACTTGTAACATACTATTGGCTCAGCATGGCCCCAATCAGGTTCTTGCACCAAAAATCCCCAACTAAGTAACTAATCAAGACATTAATATAAAGTGGCCTCCAGATTTTCATTAACTTGTTTCCACCAGAAATGCTATTGAAAATTTTTGTAAATTTATTATTAACACCTGTTGAATTTTCTTATTCTTAACGTATATTTTCTTATTTTATTTTATTCTTATTTTAATCCTTTATAACTGTTTATTTTTCTAATTTTCTTTTGTTATGTGTTGAATACTTACTTATGTTAGCCCCGTGTGATACTTTGTGGTGAGGGGGGATTTTATAAATGCTTCAATAAAAAAATCTTTTGTATTCCCTCTGTATTATATGTTCATTGACAACTAAATAAAAAATTCGCTGAATATGAGGCAACTGAAAGGAACATATTCAATTTCTTTCATCTCATCATTAGGAAATAATCTTTTCAATCAATTAAAACCTGATGAATCTTTCAAGTCTAAGATTAAAATGTGACTCTGAATCTCCCCCAAATGTATCAATACCACTAATTCTGTTTACTTTCCACAAAAACAGCTACTTTATACCAGTGACTTATAATTAAGTCGAGCGAGGATTGATCCACTGCCACGAACGCTTATTACTAATCACATAAGAGAATGCCAAGGTTGTTGGGTAGCCGTTACTCAAAACTTACCCAAACCGAATCTGTGCAATCAGTCACGGCGTAATAAGGAACAGTTGACTAGGGGCGAACAGAAGTGCTTCGAAATGTTTGTTTTCACAGCCATAACTCCCTAAAATTAGAATATTTTGGAATGGGGCGTCGGGGTGTCGCACTTGCCGTTGCCATCTTTTCCCACGAGAGAAGACAAATTGCCGTATTACGGATATCGTCAACATGCGTACATCAAAGCTGGAAACGGAAGCTCCCAACGTCGCCAGGATCTTTTCATTTTGTTTCTTCTTCCCTTTCCAAGGTTGACTTGACTGCCTTTCTGTTAATGAACCACAAAAGTGGAGTGTTGTGTTTTCGAAAGGACTGTTCTTTTTTTTTCAATATTATTTTCGTCCCCCCAAGGATACTTTGATAGAAGAAAATATTTTCTTATATATGTTACATCTGAACTTCAAAATGAAGTGGTAAACAGCGTCGGGAGGGTTGGACGCACAAATTTGGAGTAGGCAGAGATTATAAAACAATATTGTTTTCCAATGAGGAAACTCAGCAGGTGGGTAGAAACTTCTACCGTTTTTAACGGCAATGGAAACATTATTCACTATCCCCCCAATGACAGCTTGGCGACGCTTGGCATTTTTTCCTGAACTGACTTGCAGCGCCAAAATTGGATTTTAAGGCATTGCACACAAATATGTTGCGGAACTCCCATTAAATAAAAAGGACCCTTAATTTTCAAACTAAGAATGAATATAAATTATAAGTGGATAATTATAATGGAAGTGATGGATAATTATAATGGATGTAATGAATAATTATAATGGATGTGATGGATAATTATAATGGATGTAATAAATAATTATAATGGATGTAACGGATAATTATAATGAATATCATGGTTAATTATTATGGATGTAATTATAAAGGATGTGATGGATAATTATAATGGATGTAATTATAAAGGATGTGATGGATAATTATAATGGATGTAATGAATAATTATAATGGATGTAATACATAATTATAATGGATGTAATGGATAATTATTATGGATGTAATTATAATGGATGTGATCGATAATTATAATGGATGTAACGGATAATTATAATGGAGGTGATGGATAATTATAATGGTTGTAATGATAATTATAATGGATGTAATGGGTAATTATGATGCAATAATTTTTTCTACTAATAAAGATTTAAGTATCAAGAAGATCAAGCTTAGCCAAAAAAACATCTTTTGCTGTAAAATCGTGTTATTTCAGAGAAAACACTTGGATGAGAATCACATATTAATTGCATATGAATATTTAATTTCCAAATTATTTTCGTTTCCCCGTTGGTGACAGCAAGGATACATTGAAAGAAAATATTTTCTTATATATGCCGCATTTGAACTTCAAAATGAAGTGGTAAACAGAGGTTGGAAGGTTTGGACGTACAAATTTGGGGTAGGCAGAGATTATAAAACAATATTGTGTTCCAATGAGGAGACTTAGCAGGTGGGTAGAAAGTTCTACAGTTTTTTAACGGCGATAGAAACATTATTCACTATCTCCTCCCAATGAGAGTTTGGCAACGCTTGGCATTTTTTTCCTGAAGTAACTTGTAGCGCCAACCTTTGGATTTTAAGGCATTGCACACAAATATGTTCCGAAACTCCCATTACATAAAAAA
>JAPMOQ010025585.1:754575-765975 GCA_026543055.1 Argiope trifasciata
AGTAGGGTGTTGGATGTACAAATTTGGAGTGGGCAGAGATTATAAAACAATATTATGTTCCAATGAGGAGACTTAGCAGGTGGGTAGAAAGTTCTACAGTTTTTTAACGGCGATAGAAACATTATTCACTATCTCCTACCAATGAGAGTTTGGCAACGCTTGGCAATTTTTTCCTGAAGTGACTTGCAGCGCCAAACTTTGGATTTTAAGGCATTGTGCACAAATGTATTGAGAAACACTCATTATATAAAAAGTGAAAAAATTAATGAAAACCTTAATTTGCAAACTAAGAATGGAAAATATAAATAATCTATACTGCTTTAATCGTTTCTATTAAATAAAGATGGAAGCACTAGGAAGACCAAGTCTATCCGGAATTTTTGTTGTGACAAAATTGTGTTTTTTCGGAGAAAATATTTGTATGGGAATTACATACTAATAACATATGAATAATTGGCTGTCTTTCTGTTAATGAACCACAAAAGTGGAGTGTTGTGTTTTCGAAAGGACTGTTCTTTTTTTCTTTCTTCTTTTTTTCCAATATTGTTTTCGTTCCCCGTTGGTGACACCAAGGACACTTTGATAGAAGAAAACATTTTCTTATATATGCCACATTTGAACTTCAAAATAAAATGATAAACAGTGGTCGGGAGGGTTGGATGTACAAATTTGGGGTAGGCAGAGGTTATAAAATAATATTGCGTTCTAATGAGGAGATTTAGCAGGTGGGTAGAAAGTTCCACCGCTTAACGGCAATAGAAGCATTATTCACAATCTCCCCCTCCCCCCAAAGACAGTAATATATATATATATATATATATATATATATATATATATATATATAAAGATGAATGCGTGTGTGCATTAGCGCTCAAGGGACTAAACCGCTTTACCTAGAGCTACCGAATTCGGCACATGTAAGCCGAAGGAGATAGAAATGTGCACCTCAGAGCGAATAAAAAAAAAAATTAAAATTCTGAAACTTCTAATAATTTGGTACTGCACCTGTTCGACATTTTTAGATAGGAGAGTGGCAAACGATAAAGAGAATACAAATAACTAAGCGAATTTCAAAATATTGGGATTTTGAGCTATATTTTGGAATACTGTAACTTTCCAAAATATAAACTTTTCTATATTTTATTAAATACAGTTGTAGATTATAGGGGCCATTTCCTTAACGAAGTAATTCTGCAATGCCCCTGAGCATTGCACCTTTGCACTTTTTGCAAAAAAATAGATTCTTCGCAAGAAAAATCAGGAAACATTTTTCTTGACTAATCATCCATTTATTCACACCGAGTCACACTGTGGGGCCGCGGTGGCCCGGTGGTAAAGTCTCGGCTTCGGAACCGGAGGGTTTCAGGTTCGAGACTCGATTCCACCGAAGAACCGTCGTGTGAGGGGGTCTGTTGCACGTTAAATCTGTCAGGCCAAATGTCCTCCCGCTGGTGTGGCGTGGTGTGGAGAGGGGGTGCCAGTTCAGGTGTCGTCCTTGTCATCTGACCGTGGTTCAATATTACGAGGTCCGTTCCAATATAGCCCTCGTGTTGCTTTAAAACGGGACGTTAATATAACTAAACTAAACTAAATTCAAGTCACTCTGTATTCTAATACAATTTCCGATAAACAATTCCATATCAAGGTTACGAATATTTTTTAAAGACAATAAAAATTATTTTCTTCATAAACTAATTAGCTACACAAGAAACTCGCTGGGTTTCCTCGTGATCATCATATTAAATTTGCTCTTGTTATCGAAAAGGCATCAAAATTTTGATTCTGTCCGGGTAGAATATTAAAATCAATTAATGATGCCAATTTAATTAAAAATACATATAATGACATTAAAGAACATGATTTACACGGGGACAAAACTATTTAGGACAATAACATTCAACATACATGCATTAAAATAATACTCGGGGACTACATCAGGTTTTACGCTCGCTTAAAAGACAAGGGCTGATTGTTCATTGCAACGGACGATAGAGGGCAGAGGAAAACAGTCACCGTTACACTCTGTTTTTCCTCTCGAATTACTAATTGCTTACACTCCACGTGAACTTCTACTTTTTTGACTAAGGAAACAATAAATCTTTTCTGCAAACTTTCAAGACAACGGGAATGCGCTAAGTTCTTTAGTTGGAAAATGGAACTAATGCCGTCAATAATATAGTTTTCTATGTAATTTAATACATTTTGTGCAAAAATATCTATATTTTTGCTATTAAAATGAGAATTTTTAAGCTGGTTCTTATTAATTCAGCTGAATCAGTCAGATTACTAAAAATTTGTTTCATGTCATTTTCACTCCAAAGATTTTGCAAATTTATACAGTATCATCTAACTTAAACTGAAATTTGCCCAAAATTTATTCTAAATACAAACTACAATAAGTATATGAAGTAAACTAAAAGATTCTCATTTGGAAAGGGAAGAGAATGTAAGTAACGAAATTCTGAAATTTAATTTTTTTTTCCAAAAAATAATCATATATCTCATAGTTTTATAAAGTACTAGCTGGTACCCGGCGCGTTGCTGCCACCAAAAAATAATATTAAGTGCAATCAATCAATAATTAGGCAATGTTTTATCCAAATAGGATGAACGGTACGACAGTCTGTAAAATACGAACATATATCCTTTTTTATACATAATATTTGTGTATTCTTTTATAATTGCACTTCTTGGTGTTCTTTGAGAATGGTAAGGAAAGAAACTATTAATAAAATCTCGCGATTCGTTAAATATTCGTCCGGAATTCTCAAGTTTAATTTCAGAAAACGTGATTAAAATTTTTTCTTTCAAAATTAATTAAAAATAAAAAATATATTTATGCCATAAAATCGTTAATATTGTTCAAAAGATAATTTTTTGAAAATTAAGTTGGTGCAAAAATATTTATACTATAACATTTTTGATAGTTACTGCGAAAAACCTTAACATTAAATAAAAATTAAAAAAAAAAAACCCAGGAATGGCCTCCCCAAAACTTTCTCGCATAATCTGTAATAAGGTTGTTACTTTTTAGAGTGACTTGCATGACATTTGTGTTCAATAGCTATACAATATTAACCTTTAACTTGGATTTAGCATTTCTACTGGATCTATTGTCTCCCCGGCGAGCTATTTGGAGATTAATCCTTGGTAAACAGATGCGGTTAAGATTCGAATTTTTTTTTTTAATTTTAGATAATTGTACTATACCTATAACCATCCCTTATTTGTAAACAATTAGTTAATTATGTTTCATCGCAATCGGATGAACGGTTTAGGGAGGCATAAGAGACATACAGACAAACTTCCATTTTTATTTATACAGTATTATATTCGAATTATAGATACTATTTTAATAAAAGTAAATTTTAAAGGCCAGAAAAAATTGAATTCTTCACAAAAACATTTGAAAAATCTCGAGTCAACCAAGTTTTACTACAATTAAAACTTTATAATAGTAAATATTCTTTATATATCTCACCAAGATAAATGTGCCATTTGAACTTTAAAGTGAGATGATAAACAGTTGAAATCGACTATATAAATTTGGAATAAGGACAAATATTTTGTGTCACTGTGAAAACAAATCGCATGTGCGTAGGAGGCTCTAGACTATTTAGCAGTATTGAAAACAACTTTATTTACAAAATCAGTTCTCACAATTTATCAACGTCTCTTCTTTTCTAGAATGAATTTGAATCTTGTGTGGGAAATAAATATAAGTGAAATGAAATATTTTGAATGAATAATTACTTTCTCGTATACCAAGTCTACAGAAAGTGTAATGATTGTTAAAAAAAATTCGAACTTGAGATTTTTCAAAAATCTCCATGTTTTAGAACTGCCTGAGTTAAAAAAAGACGTCATTAGGAAATGTCAGTCTATCTGTGACAAAGATATCTTAAAAACTATTTGAACCAGAGGGTTGAAATTTGGTCCATTTTTTTCACCCAATTTGCAAATTTCTGTCATATTTTGAGTCAAATTAGTTCAGTCTTGCTGTGCGAATATAAATTAACGTGATAACTGCAAAATGAACACAACTAGATAGATAAGATTTGGTACTCAGATTTAATATTCTCTAGACATCTCTCAAATGTTGAGCCACATCCAACTTTGGGTTGACTGTCTGTCGGTCTGTGCCATTAAAAAGGAGTAAATGGAATAATTCAAAAACGCAATAACTTAAAAATATAAAATTTAACATCAGAATTTATGACTAGAAGAGTAAATTTGTGTCTTTTTTCCCCAACTGGTTGAGAAAAACGTGTCTAAAATATAAATTCGATTTTGCAAAATGCCAATTGCTTGATCATTTATCACGCGATATAGTCAGTAAAAATACTAAATTCATGAAATGGTTAATATTTCGTAACTATTGCACGCCAGTGCCATTCAAGATGTTTTATGGCAAGACAAATTCATTAGAGAGTATATTAGAAAATTTTGGGGTTTTTAAAATAGTTTTTCTTTAAATTTGTGAAATATTATTTAAGTGAGCCCTTATTGTTAATATATGATTCAAGTAATTTTTTTTCTAAAAAAATAATTGAATTATATTGGATATTTATGAATAATAATTAATGAACATTTTCAAAATAAATATTTCATAAATTTTTAGATGCTATTTTCAGGTTTGCAGAGTTTGCAAACTAAAAAAATAAAAACTCACATTTAAAATCGTTTGCAAAATAAACAATAGTTTTAATAAAAATGAAAGAAAAAAAAGTTTATTTTCCAATATTCTGAAGAGTGCAGCTGTTTCACATGCGTATCAAGAATAGCGCCATCTATGGTTGATATGCATAAACTAAAACAATTCAATCAGTGAGATGCATAGAAATAAACTTATGTTCAAGCTCACACACACACGAAATAAAAAAAAATTAAGGAATATTAATAACAATAAACTCCGTTTATTAACAATTATCTATGAATTTATTATTTCTCTGATGAATTACATATATATTTGCTTTTTGTGAATGTATTCAATTTCTAGTTAGAGAAAAAGAGAAATTCCTTAAAATAATATTTTATATAATTTTTATCAAAAATATAAAATGAAGGTATCAAATTTTATAGATTACTTGTTTTCATTGTCTTTGTCTTAATAAGAGTTATAACTTCAGATATTACTTGATTAGCTTACAGTATATATTAAGAAACGCTTTTTTTAAAGAATTCCTTACTGAAAGAATAAGGATGACATTTTTTAGAATAAGAATTTTTAAATTTTATTATTATATATCTATTTATTATTATCAGAAAAGAAATACATTTTAGTGTATGATATTTTAAAAATGGCGTGAAAGAAGTAAGTTAATTTTTCTGTTGTGTTGGGATTTACTGCACTTTACAAGCACACCGGCAGTGATCTGACAATGACTTAAGCCGTGTGAGCGTCTCTGGTTTTTTCAGTTGCACCAACTAAGCCCAAAGGTGCTACTTAGCTACTTGATTCGTCACATTTGCTTACACAAACCCTTTTTACAGGGGAGCACATTTACACATCTCACAGATAGAATACAGAGAAACAACCATGACCGAACCTGGACTCCAACTCGAGACGCTAAGATTACGTTAAGACACGCTACTCCTATGTCAGGATTACTTAAGGTTACTTTTTTCTCGAAAGGATTTAGCGTTCATAAAAGGTCCACAAATTTTTTTATGATAATATCTCTTTTCTAATGAAAGAAAGTTTTGGAATAATGGTTTAAGATAGAGAATTTATTTTATCAAAGAAAAACAAATACTAAAGAAAATTTTTAATTACTAGAGCAAAACCTAGGGCAAAGGCAAACGGGAAATTCAATTTACGTCTGTACTTATAATAATAAAATCTTTTCTAAATTATTGAGCTAGAATAGCAAGAGGTTTAAAGCAAGCAAATATTTATTAATTATAGTAGATGACATAAATTAATTTCAAAAATGTAAGTCTTTCCAAGAAAACGATTTATTTTTATATTTATTTAAATAAAATAAAAAGGAAATTTTAGTTTCCATGGCAACAAATATTAAATATACCCTTCCATTTACGAGAATCAACGGTGCACAGAAAATTGGTAGATTCGGTGTAAAAGATTTTCCTCATGAATTTGTTGTTATTGCATAAACACATGCGTCGAAAAGGGAGTTAAGATTGCAATAATAATTCTACTGTATTTTCAAAGCCTTATTTAGTTGAAAGCTTTGAAATGCAAAACGAATATGAACTGCTAGAAATGCAAAACGAATTTATCAAGAGAAATTTTTTTAAAGCGAATATCAGCTGCTAGATATACAAAATTGGCTGACAATTTTATTTTAACATATGTAAAATTTTATTTATTGACAGATAGATAGTAATTTTCTCTAAGAAATGGTTTAGTTAAGTATTTTTACTTTTTCGTATATGTAATATGTATTAAACATAATAATCGTGAAAATTTTGTAAGTCAATATTTTTACGAATTTCTACGTTTTAAAACTCCCTGAGTTCGAAAATGATATTTTTGAAAAATGCCCGATTGTCTATCTGTCTATAAAGATGACTCAAAAATATGCATATAAATATAAAAATACTTTGAGCTGGAATGTTGAAGTTTGGTACATGGTCTTTACGCCAAATTTGCAGATTTCTATGAAATTTTGAAAAAAAAAAGTTTATTCAGAAGAAATCATTCCGTTCGAATATAATTTAAACAGATAATTACAAAACGAAAAGAACTATACAGATAAAATTTGGTACACAGAATTAACATCTATAATGTAGACAGCTGTAAAATTTGCAGACAAATGCAATAGCAGTACAATCGGTCTGTATTTTCAGAAACCTAAAAATACGATCATTCAAAAACGTAGTTATTTAAAATTTTGTAATTTGATAAGGGGCTTTGTGAGTGAAAGTGCAAATTTTTGTTTCAATCGGTTGAGGAAATCGTGTCTTAAAACAAATTTGATTTTTGGATACTATTAACCCATGTAAAGAAATAATATAATCAAATAATTAATCAAACATGACATCATAGTTTAAATAAAATTGATAAATTAGTGAAAAAAGTTAATATTTCGTGATTATTGTACGCCAATGAAATGCAATGCGTTCTGACAAGTGAGTTTGCAAGAAAGTTTTGGGGATGTCACTTCTTTTGGTTTAATTTTCATTTAGGAATGGGTACTTTTATCCATTATTTTAAATGAAATTACTATTATCTTAAATTAATAATAATGTTTCCTTTAATTTCTATTCCTCATTTTTTTCAAAATTAATAAGTCCGTCCCAAAATAGCCTTATGTTGCTTTACAACGGGACGTTAAACTCGTTAACTAAACTCATTTTTTCATATTTATTTTTTCCATGATTTAAAAAATAAGTAAAATCAATAGTTTAAATCTTTATTGTATATGAAAGAAAAATAATCGAAAAAATCTCCTTTAAAGATAAAATTTTGGATAAAAAAACAATTGAATATTTGGCATTCCATTGATATAATTTCCATGGTAAAAATTTAACCATACCAAAGCAAAAATTTACCTTTCATTTTTTTGTTAACTATTTATCAAACCAACAGATTGATTAAAAAGGATGGAAAGTAAGCCACATAGAAATGCATCAACTGTTCAATGTAGTGTTTTATATTAGAGTAACTTTCCTAAGTTAACAATGCATGTGCTGTTACTGTATTATTAAAATTTATGTACATTTATAAACATACGTTGAAACATAATGTATTTTTTAGCATGGTAATGTTTCTAGGTTAGACATCTATATAAATAAAAAATGAATGTTTGTCAGTATGCCTCTTATGTCTTCCCAAACCGTCCATCCGATTGCCATGAAACTTGGGTAGTTTACACCTACGGGATGGTTATAGAGACAGTACAATTATCTAATTTTTTTAAATTCGAATCTTAGCAGCATATATTTACCAAGAATTAATCTCCGAATAACTCACCGAGGATTAGAGATTAGATTCTGCAGAAATGCTAAATCCAAGTAAAAGGCTAATATTCTGTAGCTATAATACACAAATGCCATGAAAGTCATTCTGAAAGGTAACAACTTTATTATAGACTAGCCGCCTTTGGCGACCAGCTGGTTCGCCATGAGTAAAGCGTTCTAAAATTTTCAATTAAATCACATATTCATTAGCCTTGAAGTAATTCCGGGCATTGATTGACCTGAAATTAGTATTTTCTTTAAGATGATGGACGGAAAGTTCTAAAAGTACACATTTTCCTAGTAATATTCTTTAATTTTATAAATCCGTCAGTTTTAACCATCGGTTATGCTTCCAAAATATTAAAAAAAATTTCGATGATGTTGCCAAAATATTAAATACGTTTTTTTTAAAGAAAGCGAGAAAGGGGAAAAAAGTATTAAATTAATGATACAGATATTGCAAACGATAACATAAATATGCCATTAAGTCGGGATTTCAATGCATATCCTGTCAAAATTCAATCAAGTCTACCGTAAATGAAGAAGATTTATAGAGTTAATGGTATAGATATTGCAAACGATTGTAGAAACCTTTGCTTTGCATTTATTTTTCAAAGAAAATATCACATTTTATATTTATTTTATTTTATCCAGTCACGTGCTGAAAGTTGCATTTCTTTAGATTTATTTTGCGATGATAATTTTTTTTATTTGAACTTCCGGCATTCTTTTATTTTATCCAGTCACGTGATAAAAACATGGTTAAAATATTTCTTTAAAAATTCATTAAAAATAGAAGTTTACATTAGAAAGCTAATTTTTTTTAATCTTTAAATTGATATAAAAATCATGTTTGTGCAATAATATTTTCGGAAGTTATAGCGGAAAAACGTCGAAATTTCGCTTAAATTTTAATTAATTCAAATTCTAATTAAAAATTCGAAAAAAGGGCTTCGAGGTGCACATTCCGGACCTCCAAGGTATACATGTACCAAATTTGGTAGCTGTAGGTCCAACAGTCTGGTCTGTAGAGCGCCAACACACACACACACACACACGCACGCACGCACGCACACACACACACACACACACACACACACACACACACACACACACACACACACACACACACACATTGAGCTTTATTATAAGTATATATATTATGCGTGAATGTTTCGGGGAGACCAGTACTAGGGGTTTTAAATTTTAATTAAATTTTAGCGTTTCTAGCAGTAGCTACCTAAAATACTGCAATACAAATAATTTTGCACAATCTAAATTTTAAAAAATCATCTTTTCAACTTTATTAACGATTTTATGGTATGAATATATTTTCATGTTTAATCAATTTTAGAGATAATACACTGAAGTGACAAAAGTCATGGTATGACTGTTAATATCGTGTCGGTCCTCCTTTTGCCGGGCTAAGTGCACCAACTCGACGTGTCATGGAGTCCATAAGTCGTTGGAAGTCCTCTGCAGGAATATTGAGCCATGCTGTCTGTATAGACGTCCATAATTGTGAAAGTGTGGATGGTGCAGGAGTTTGGGCACGAACGGACCTTTCGATGATGTCCCATAAATGCTCGATGGGATTCATATCGGGCGATCTAGGTGGCCAGATCATGCGCTGGAATTGTCCGGAATGTTCTTCAAACCAATCGCGAACAGTTCTGACCCGGTGACATGGCGCATTGTCATCCATAAAAATCCCATCGTTGTGTGGGTACGTGAAGTCCATGAATGGCTGCAAGTGATCTGCAAGTAGCTGAACATAACCATTTCCAGTCAATGATCGGTTCAGTTGCACCCGAGGACCGAGTCCATGCCATGTAAAAACAGCCCACACCATTATGCAGCCACCACCAGCTTGAACAGTGTCTTGCTGACCGTTTGGCTCCATGGCTTCGTGGGGTCTGCGCCATACTCGAACTCTACCATCAGCTCGTAACAACTGAAATCGTGACTCATCTGACCACGCCACGGTTTTCCACTGGTCTAGGGACCAGTCGATATGCTCACGAGCCCAGGAGAGTCGCTGCAGGCGATGTCGTGCTGTCAGTAAAGGCACTCGAGTCGGTCTTCTGCTGTCATAGCCCAAGGAAGACAAATTTCGCCACACAGTCCTATCAGACACGTCCCTCGTACGTTCCACATTGATTCCTGCAGTTATTTGACGAAGTGGTGCGTGTCTATTAACATTGACCCTTCTACACAGACGTCGGCGGTCTCGGTCGTTAAGTGCAGGTGGTCGCCCACTGCGCTGTCCATGATGGGATGTGATGCCTGAAATTTCATACTCACGGCACACTCTTGATACTATGGATCTCGGAATGTTGAATTCACTAACGATATCCGCAATGGAATGACCCATGCGTCTAGCTCCAACTAACATTCCACGTTCAAAGTCTGTTAATTCTCGTCGTGCCGCCATAAATCACGAAAAACCTGTTCACATGAATAACTTGAACACAAATGAAAGCTCTGAAAACGAACTGCGCATTTATACTTTTTCGCTGCGATACTACTGCCATCTGTATATTTGCATATTGCTATCCGACGACTTTTGTCACTTCAGTGTATTTTAATCACATCTTCTAAAATTAAATTTGAGAATTCTGAACGTATATGAAACGAGTCACGAGATACAATAAATAGTTTCTTTCATTGCCATTCTGAAAGAACAAAAAATTTTATAATTCTGAAAGAATACAGAAATCTTATATATAAAAATGAATATTTGTTTCATCGTATTTTATATACTGCCGTACCGTTCATCCCATTTCGATAAAACTTAATCAAATTATTGATTGATTGCACTTAATATTTTTTTCTGCCGCAGCAAGGCGCCGGGTACCATCTAGCTATCTGTAAATCGCACGATATGGCACGTATGATGGAAAAAATGTTCAAAACATTCTACATTTCCAATGGCTAGTCCAGGAACTATGTCATTCTGCAAACAATTATGATATTTTTTGGTTGTAAGTTTTCATTAAAAAAGTAGTTTCAAAATTTTAATTAAAATTTAATATTAATGTTAAAGGCTTTCCTCAAAAACATTTTAAAACCATTTTAAAGTTTAAAAAATCAATAACTTTTCAGTATTACAAATTTTATTTCTGTATTTTATTCTATAATTTTAATAATTTTTTTTACGTTCATAATTTTTTGCTTTTATTCACTTAGGCACTCATTAAAGAGGACGTTTAAAAAATATTGAGAGATTTTAATTATAAACCAATCAAAGTGCTAACATTTTCCTTCAAAAATATTATAGTTTTTTAAAGGATTTTCAAAGGATACCATATTTTTAAACCGTTTTAAAATTAACTAAAAACCATTGTTATACTTTTTAAAATCGGATAACACATATTTAAAGCATTTTAAGATTAATCAAATCTTTTTCTGCGAATATTTTTCTTTCGTTTTAATAGTTTAATATTTTTCTTTAGTTTTAATAGTTTAATATTT
>JAPMOQ010025585.1:765985-776922 GCA_026543055.1 Argiope trifasciata
TATTTTTCTTTAGTTTTAATAGTTTAATATTTTTCTTTAGTTTTAATGGTTTAATAGTTTTCTTTAGTTTTAGTTTTAGAATTTTAAACATTTTTTGCCACAATTTCGTCTTTTCCTTTAGTTGTCTTATTTATATAACGAGAATATTAATGCGAATATGCTTTGAGAACATTGATTTTTTTATGCTTGTGCTTGGTATCTTTGCTATAATAAAAAGAATTATAGCAAAGCATTTATTTTTTTCTAAAATAAAAAATAAATTCTAAAGTATTATAATCCAGAAAAGTTTTCTTCAAAATTTTTTCTTTATTCTTAACTTTTGAATTTAGTTTAATGGACCACGTATCATTGATTTATACAGATCTAGAAAATGGCAACATTTTATTATATCCTATTTCATACAGGTACTTTTTTTAAATAATAAAACATTTATGAAACGGAGCATTCATTTATGAAAAAAAAAGTAGAATAGCAGCTTTCTCTTTGCTTAGTCGGCTTAAAAATTGTGTTTCCCTGCTTGTATCAGTTTTGCGCGGAACTGTTAACGGACGCGGAAATTGACAACTTCCGACTCTCGTTTGGCAACGCTCCGAAATCCACTTTATTTAGTTTTTCTGCAAAAAGAAAAGCAGATAAAATCTCGGAACTTCAGCTTTAATCAATAGAACAATGAAAACACTCATTTTTCAAATTATGATTTAGAATGTTTTCGAAAGAGGCAAAAAAAGTTTATTTTATGTATTGGAAAAAAATCATTGGATTAAAAGGATATAAAAACTGGTTGAGGCTTAAAATACGAAAAAGTTATGGGCATAATTTTTTAAAGACATGTCAGTTATTTTTTTCTTTGACTTTTTTTCAAACGTAGTATGAAAAAAGTGGGGCAATAATCAAAATATTCGAACGCAAGATTTTAACGAATCACCACGTCTTGGACCTCTCTGATTTCGAAAAACACATTTCAGATAAATGCCTTTCTGTGCCAAAAATAAATCAAGAATCTTTAAGCTTGTAGATGAAATTTGATTTAGGCTATTTACATCAAATTTGAAGATTTTTATCAAATGTACAATCTGTTCATTGGAAGTTCGCAACAATTCTCCAATCATTTGATCCGATAACTACAAACAAAGAGAATTAAGTCGGTAAAAACGATACATAGAGTATACATCTATAATTTAGACACCGTTTAAATTTTGAGCCAAATGCAGCCGATTGACTGTGCGTAGGTCTGTATTCTCATAAACATGTAAACTTGATAAGGAAAAAACTCAGAGACTTAAATATATCAAATTTGGTGCGTGATTTTATGATTACAATTGCAGTTCGGTGTCCAATTTTTGTTTCAATCGGGTGGATAAAACACGTTAAAAACAGAAATTCATTATACTAATACCGTAAAGCCTATACTAGGGAAGTCGACGTCCTGACATATTGGTAGCGTGTCTTCCCCGTGATCTGGGTGTCCCGAGTCCTTGTTCGGGCATGGTTGTTCTGTGTTTTATCTGTGCGATGTATGACTGACCCCTCCTGTAAATAGGGGTTGTGCAAGCGAATGTGTGTGTCACCTTCATTTGAGCTAGAAGTCAGACTTCTGCCTTCTGGGTGCTCAGGAGTCTTCCATGGGAACACGGACACGGCATCATCATATGCTAGGGATTAATCACCAAATAATTCGCCAAAGATTATGCGGTAGATTCAGTGATTTATTCTCGTCAAAGATTGATACTTTTTAATTATTGTACGCTAATTCCATGTTAGGTGTTCTCTAAAACAACACTTTTATTAAAGAGTATGTGGGACAGTTTTGGGGAGATGAACCCAGCCGGTTTTTAAAAAAAATAGCAATTTAAAGATAAAAATAATTTATGACATTAGTATGATTGTCAACATTTTCAAAATAAATCTTAGTTTTGCTTAGATATAATTGAATTAAAATTCCTAATTTTCAACGTGATCTATTAACGAAGATGGCTTCTGAGTTGTGCTAAAGGAAAGTTTAATCTTTCGAATTTAGGTAATTCAGTAAAATTATTTTTTTATCCATTTCCCTACAATTAAAAAATGGCGAAGTTTCAGGAAAAATAATTTTATGTGTTTCTGAATTCATTGGTGCAGAGCAATTGTAAATACAATAAACAGCCGCTTCGTCATATTTACTGTTGGTACAAAAAATTCGTAGAAGATGGTTGCATTTGCAAACGAAAAGACCTAATCGTCATCGCACTTCATATGAAAATGTTGAACGACTCATCTCAACTGTTTTCGGACATAACCACTAGAAATCCACAAACGAAATGCTAATTCAGTTAAGTTATACTAGCGTTCCGCTTTTAAAGCGACGCTAGATCTATTTTGGGACTGAACATGCGATTTTAAACAACAGATGATGTCTAGGGAAAGCAAAATACTTAGAATTTCGAAACTTATCTGCGTGTAAAAATCTAAGCCTACCATTCTTTAAGATCTTCTAGATGGAATTGTTATAGCCATGAGTTCTGTTGGAAGAAGATGATCCGAAATGCAAATTACCAATGACGTCGTAAACTGTGTTCATAAGTAATGACTATATATATATATCTGTTTTTATTCACAGCAAGATGCTGGCTGGCTGATTAGATATCTTGAAATAAAGTTTATTTATTTTACTGCAACTCTGCTGATTTATTTCTTTAAAAGGATGATCACATCCAACAAGTTCAATAATCAAGAAATAATTCTTGCGGCTAGAAATGGACTTCCGATTCTTACTGCGCATGCGCATGTAGAATTTGTTGGGCTTTTTTTGGAGGGAAAACATGGATCTCTTATCATAGATTAATTCCACCATATTTTGCTCTGTCTTCTTTCAGATGAAATTTTTTTTTCTTTTTAGTTGCCATTTATTTTTTTATAGTTTTTCAAATTTAAGAATTTTGATCTCTTTTTTCATTTTACCATGCTTCTTTGTGTAAACATAAATCTTTCTATTACAATACATAATAGAAAAGAAAAGTTCAAGATAGCCGAAACTGCGCTGCTTATTTTCAGTCTTATAAATGGCTGAGTGTAAACTCGGCATTAGTCTAAAGTATGTCTACTTAATATAAGCTATTTCATGAATATAAAATATATTTTTCTTATTAACGAATTGAATTCCAATGGAAATTTTGGGATCAATATGAGAAATTAAAAAAACAGCTTTATTTCTGAACACAAAGTGTTTTTAAAAACATTTGTTAATTTATTTGAATTAAATAAATAAAATAGACATTTTATAAAAATTAGATAAAATTAGATAAAAATAGACATTTTATTAAATAATAAAATAGACATTTTATAAAAGTTTTAGAAATTTTCTAGAAATATTACTTAAATATCATGTATTATATAAAAAAAATGATAAAAGGCTTGTGATCAAAAATTAAGATTTTCAGACTTTAAAAATATTTTTCATCTGCGTAATGTGATAAAAACTCCTCTGTATTTTAAAAATGAATAAAGATGATTTTTCCCCTTGTAATTGTGGTAGCTGATAGGAGAAAACTTTATGAAATTTAAAATTCTTCGTTTAGAAAAATATTTGTTATTTAAGCAACTATATTCTTTATTCTTTAAATAACTAAAAAACTAACATATGCATGTAAGTTTTCATGAATTTAAGGTATATGAAAAAGAATTTAAAGGATATTTGGAATCAAATGTCTATTTAATTTTCTTTAATAAAAAACTTGCTCGTCATCCAACCTTTATGTATGGAGGATTTTAATCATAAACTCATAAACATTTGACAAAACAAAATTTAGTTTATATCGAATTTCTAATTGATATTAAAGATGATTATATATATATATATATATATATATATACTAATTCTCTATTCCCAAAATAATAAGCTATGTAAAAAATACTATTTATCTTTTTAACCAAAATTGCGTATAACTTTTAAATTCAAGTAAATTAAAAAGTAGATGCATAAAATTATATAGTTTCAGGTTTCTAGTCATTTTCTTAAAAGTGTAGTTTTAATTGAATTTCTTAATATGAAAGTTATAAATGTGATTAAATTTCTAATTTCATCCAATAAAATAATAAATGACATTAAATTTAATAATTTAATTTTTTTTTTCAAATTTTCCTATATTTTGATACTTTTGCGGGACATTTTCGACACATATTTTTAAAAAACAATTTTATAAAATTGATTTAGCTGGAATTCATAAAATGAGGTAGCAAAATTAATTATATTTTCAAGAAATCGAGCAAAATATTCAATCATTTATTCTAAATCACATTATAGTAAAATTAAATTTTTAGCGTCTAGACAATTTTTTTCTTATTAGGGAATTTACGAATAATTATATGTACCAAATATTTAATGCATCTGGATATTCATAAATTCTAATCTTTGATGCATATTAATTTTTTTTGTCTTTTTAATTATTTCTTACGTTTTTACTTTTAAATGTAAGGACCTCTTAGTTATTTTGCTTATTGGAAAACTAGAAAAGAAATGAGCTTTTCTAACAAAAATAAATAGATTATACAATTTCTTTGAGATTTAATTAATAAATTAACTAATAATACTTTCATGACCTCTAATTTTTAATGACTTTTTATGCAATGCTTTTTTTTGCTTCTGTTTTTGATTTAATACATTTAATCAATGCATCGTCAGGTTAAATTTCTAGCTTTCAATAATTAATTCATTAATTATTATCTTCTGAAAATTACTTTTTTTTTCTGAAATAGAATAATGTTTATATTTTTTTAATGACCACTAATTCTGGCTTCGCAAAAAAATCCTTTTTTTTAACCGCTTTAATATTTTATCGTTTCTTGTAAAAGCTCTTTAAGCGTTTTGTTAAATAGAAAGATTAACTTTCTTATTTTTAATGTTGTAATGATGGAAAACGTTTTTTTTCAAAGCATGCATAGGATGGTATGATGCTTTTTGAACCTTGCTGATGATATTTTATTCTTTATAGAAGCGCATGATAAAACATATACGTTTCAATTTTTTTATTTGAAATTTGTTATCTCTTGTAGATACGAATAATTTGGTAAAAATCTTTAGTTATCTTCTTTAGATCAAAATCTAATTAGTCCGTTTCTTTTCTGACAAAATTTTCAATTCTAATTACATCAAGAAAATAAATTATTCTTTTATGAAAATAAAATATTCTTTTTAGAAATTAAATTATTCTTTTTAGAAAATAAATCCTTCTTTTTAGAAAATAAATGATTCTTATTAGAAAATAAATTATTCTTTTTAGAAAATAAACTGTTCTTTGTAGAAAATAAATAATTCTTTTCTTTATTTTTAAATAAATTATTCTTTAGATGCATTGATAAACTATTATAACAAACATCATTTGCTTATTAACCATAGTTCATTCGTCATTGTAGTTACTACAATAATTCTCTACGCGATCGTTCTGACATTCTTTTTTATTTCAGGCATTTCTTCTACCATCAAAATTTGCTTTCACTAGTTATGCATTTTCTAATATTTAAAGCTTCTATTACATTTTGAATCGTTTGCATTTATTAGACAAATCACGTTATTCTTTTCTCAACTTCATTTTGTAGTAAATTGTGCATAATTCTAAGATTTCAACAAATTTATCTTCATTTGTTAAGATCTTAGATCTATGTAATCTGCAAATAAAATTTTGTCTTTATTCTTTAAGAATGAATCTCTTGTTACATTTGATTTTTTAAAACAATCATGGAACAAAACAAGAAAACTTTTGGAGAATTGACTCAGAAGCGCAGGAATAAATAATTGCGATAATAAATTTCAAATATATAGAATTACTTTTTTCAACTAACAACTCAACTAAAACCATTTGGGTTAAATTTAATCAAAATTTACATTTTTTTTTTTATTTCTCAAAATATATTATATTTTCAAACAATTCGGTTGCATTTATTGTATTTTGTATTATAATTGGTAATATATCTAAAAACTCATAGTTTTAAATTGTTTTTAAAAATCCAATTTTTCACAAATTCTCCTTCGAACGTAGTCGGATACCTTAAAGGTGATTAAAGATCATTTCATAGCAAAATTGGAAGATGCTTTAAAGAACATTTAAGACTCTTTGATCATCTTGAAGGAGGATTTAGACTATCCAAATTGCACAGAAATTGTTTGATATAAAGCGTTGATTCACTTGCTTTCTCCAGAATTGTTATAAGACATCTAGATTTTTAAATACTTTTGCTAAACTTGACATATATTGTTGTGTATGTAAAGATAGGATTCATCAATGTATTTTTTACTCCTTTCTTAATGCAGTAGAATTTAGAAATTTTTAATATTTACAGATGTCGTAAAGTAGTATTCTATATTAATAATCTCAGAATTTTATTGCCAGCTCATTTAATGAAATTTTATTTTAATGAATTTCATCTTAATGATTTAATTATTTATATAACTAACCAATATTGACGACCTGTTTGATCTTCCTGAGTTCCAAAATTTTAAATATATTTTCAAGTTTGGTACAGACTTCAATTTCAGGAAATTAATCTGCCTAGCTAAAGCAAAAAGCTAATAGCTAACCAATATTGACGACCTGTTTAACTTCTCTTGGTTCGAAAAATTTTCAGATCTTTTCGAATTTGGTATAGAATCCAATACCAAGAAATCAATCTGCCTGGCTAAAGTAAAATGGTAATAACGAACCAATATTGAATACCTGTTTGACCTCTCTGAGAGTTCAAAATTTTTTCAGATCTTTTCAAATTCGGTACAG
This sequence comes from Argiope trifasciata, assembly GCA_026543055.1. Classification (NCBI taxonomy): domain Eukaryota; kingdom Metazoa; phylum Arthropoda; class Arachnida; order Araneae; family Araneidae; genus Argiope; species Argiope trifasciata. The sequence goes on from JAPMOQ010025585.1 coordinate 772,729, forward strand.
ACTCCATTCCCAGGAAATTAATCTGCCTAGTTAATGCAAAAAGCTAGATAGATAGATAAAATCGTACTCGTACCTCCAAAATGAAGACTCTTAAAATGTGGAACTATATTTGTCAAATAGTTGACTATGTCTGTATATACGTTCGTAGCATATGCATGTAGACGCAATGATTTAAATCAATGAAATTCAGTACGGGATTTTGCAACTACAATTAATAATACCTTGTCAAATTTTCAGTCGATTGAAATAAAAGACGTGCATATCAATCTATAGATTTAATGAAAAAGTTAGATGATAAATGTTAACTACCCATTAACAAAGATTATTATATATCGAAAAGCTGATTATATATAACAATACCAACAATCATATATAAAACTATAAGGATTTCTCCCTTAAAATATTCTCAGATACTCTCCAATAAAGCGCTTTTCCTTTGTTCTTCAGCCTTATATTGTGGAAAGATGATAAAGCCACGTATTTACAGGGTGTTCCACAAGATACGCAGCATCTAATCCTTACAGATTCGAACAGAACACGTTAATTGAGATCCCGGTGATCCTATAGTAAATTCTCGGATTCAGATCTGGATTCCACAAAAGATCTGTTACGGAATGGGTCCCATACATGTTCATTTCGTAGGGATAAAATGACATTATGTTGTTGAGTTGACAGACTTTGACAATGGGAGGGGGGGTTGAGGAATGTTATGTTCTCATGTAGCCTGTTTGCGTCTCAGTTGTCATGTCATGGTCATTCTACAATTATATTTTCATAGTTACTACGGTGACCTTATGGTAAATTCTCGGCTTCTGCAAATGATTCTACAAAAGTTGTGTCATGTAGCAGGCGTCATACAAATTGGGATCAAACGACATCATAATGTTTAGATGAGGGACTTGCCAACAGAACTGCTCTCATATAGCCTTCTTGGGTCTCATGGTATACCGTTGTTACTCTGTAGTTATATTTCCATAGTGACCAAGGGGTTACTGTAGCTTCAAGTTCGGATTCCATAAACTATCTGTCAGGGAAGGGATCTCATACGGATGAAACGGATATAATTGAAAAATAAAACATTTCGTTAAAATATTAATAGATTTATTTCAAACTTTATGTGTCTAGTTCACGCACTTGCGTAGAAGTCATATCTTTCCTTAGAATTGTGCTCTTTGACCGTATTCCCATCGCTGTTGATACTTATATTGTCGAATTAAGAAGAAAATACCTCTCACTAAGTCAACTATGATGTAGATGATGTAGTCAAGGATGATGTATGCTCATTTTGTAGGGATCAAATGACATCACGCTATTTAGATGAGAGACTTAGGAAATGGGGCTTATCAACTAAATTGCCCTTATTACAATTTAAAGATACGAAATTTGTTCCAAACGGACCTCTATATTTCTTTTTATCTAAACATTAATCAAATTGTACTGTTTTTTCAAAGCTCTTGATAAGTGCTAAATAAGTACATTAAGCTATAAATCAAGATACAACACAACAGATGACAGGAGAAAAACGAAAATGTTATAATGTAGAGGGTGAGTGGAACGGGGTGGACGAAAATAGTAAACACCTGTTCCGTGGCATAAAACGAAGTTTGAAGGCCAGAACGATAATGATGACATTAAAGCATCCCCTATTTTTGAAGAAGCAGCCATGTCAAAAAGGAACCCAAACACTTGTGGCCGCGTCGCCTCTCTAAGTAGCATTCTGAATCACGACTCTTAAGGGAAGGAGGGGAAAAAAATATCGTTTGCTATATTCCACGCCATAAGAGAGTTATTTATTTTCAAGAATTTTGAATAACGTCCAAGTATTATTTTCTTTTTTGTAAGAGTAACAGAGTGCGGCTATGACGGGAAAAATAAAATGAAAAATTAAGATTGACAATGTTTTCTCTTTTTTTCTTTTTTCCTTCGAGGTGTTTCGGCTGAAAAGCTTGATTTATTTTAGGTCGTCACTTTGTTGAAATATTTTTTGAGTTTGTATCTCGTGGATCTTGAAAACAGTATTGAGTTACTTGTTTTTTATTATCGTATCCTCGCCTGTTTTTGGCAATTGCCTAGTTAGGGCTATTTTTCACTTTAATTAATTGTGGGCAGTGACTTTGAAATGTAATGAAGCAATAATAAACACAATTATGAATTGCAAGTCACAGGACACTATATATACAGAGTGCAAAGCATATATACGTCATATCTAAAAAGTTTTGCAATTAACGCAAAAGAAAAAAAAAATGAAACCTACTATTGCAAATTTCAAGTTATTATGTCAGAACATTATTTTTGTAAAGTCACGTGGTATCAATTCGACAGAAAGACATCATATTCTCCCATTATAGTTCGCAATTGACAACATTTAGGAAAATGACGGTGTTTGACTATCTCAAAATCAATCGAGTTCTAAAATTTTTTCACCGAGACCAAAAATTTTTTTAAAATGAAAAACCAGTTTAAACCGGTTATTAACAAATCCATGACTATGAGCTTTCGATGTGTGTCGACATTTAGAAAAGTTAATTTTTTTTATTATTATTATCTCAAACCCGTTCAAGCTCGAAGCCAACTCCTTCAACTCCTCTTTTTTTACCATATAATATTCTTCGGAATTAAAGGATATACAAAGGAGAATCATAAATAGTATTTATTCTATTTTTTATTATTCTATTCTACAAAAAAAATATTCATTTTTATATATTATATTGTAGTATTCTTTTAGAATTGTAACACTTGGTGGTTTTTCAGAAAGGTAATGAAGGAATCTATTTATTGCATCTCGTGATTCCATTGAATATTCGTTCAGAATTTTCAAGTTTAATGTTAGAAAGCGTGATTTAATCAATTTTCTTTTAAAATTGATTAAACATAGAAAATATATTTATACCATAAAATTTTTAATATATTTAAAAAGATAATTTCTTGAAAACTAAGCTAGTGCAAAATTATTTGTATTATAAAATTTTTGGAAGTTACTGCAAAAAACGTTAAAATTTTATCAAATGTTTAGTTAAAATTTCATACCTATAGAATTGGTTCCGCTAAACTTTCTCTCACACTCTGTAATAAAACTATTAGCCCAGAGAAAGACTCCCATTGCATTTACGTACAAGAGCTACGAAATATTGACATCTAGCTTGAATTTAGCATCTTTACTGAATTTGTTTTGTCTCCTTGGCTAGTTATTTGGCGATCAATCCATGGTTAACGAATGCGGTAAATAGATCTGAAAATATTTTTTATACTTTAGTTGATTGTATTATGCCTATAACCTTCGTGTAAGTGTTAGCAATATGTTGTCGAAGTTTTCTTGTAATCGGATGATCGGTGCATAAGACACACACACACACACACACACACACACACACACACACACACACACACACACACACACACACACACACACACACACACACACACACACACACACACACACACACACACACACGCACACGCACACGCACACACACACGCACACGCACACGCACACACACACACAGCGAGAGAGTGGCGAGAGTGAGAAACACATATACAACCGCCTTCATAAAAAAGGTACCTACATCTAAAGGCATGTCCCCACTTTATGCAGTCACCTGATCGAATCCAAAGCGCAGAGAGCATTTGTTCCAGGTGTTATTCATCCAGGTTTCATAAAATCTAGATTGAGTAGAAGTCCTCAAGTACCGATACTCAAGAATCAACCCAATTTTAGTTTAGTAAAGGCATCTATAACTTGTTCAGACATTATATACATTCAGTTCTTATTCTGCCTTTCTATCAATCTAACCAACATCCTTATTTTCAGAATTTTCGCAATGTAATAACAAGATATATCAAAGCTGATATTAGCATAATTCGGTGGAAAATCCCAACCACATTGATTACTTTCCCTTGCGATGCGCAAATGACGTACTTACCCAAATACCCAATAATTTAAAAATTGGAAACAGTTTTAAATTGAGTTAGCATATGAATATGCCATTTTTTTCTCAGAAATGTTTTAACAAAATGAATGTTACTTGCATTTCGTTAATAATTGCCATTCGCAGCATATCTATGGGTTAAAAATTCAATTTAACTGTACTTTTTATTATATACTGATCTAATTTCACAACTGATACTGATTAATGCATACTGATCTATAAACACATACTGATCACATACATACTGATCTATAAACACATACTGATC
>JAPMOQ010025585.1:776932-794264 GCA_026543055.1 Argiope trifasciata
TACTGATCACATACATACTGATCTATAAACACATACTGATCACATACTCTACACATACTGATCTAAAAACACATTTTTGACTTTCTGCTTCTAGTGTATTTTGCCGCATTTCAGGAATTAATCGACAATAGTCACCATGCCAGTAGGTTCCTTCTAACAATTGTTGCCAACCGATTTTCAAATGTGATGAATTTACTTCAAAAACCAGTTTTGAAAATCCGTCAAATTCTACCAAAAACCCTAAGGTTCTGAATCAAGAAGGTTTAAAACTTGGAGGTTTGTCAAAATCCCAAGTTCGAATTTTTTTTACGTTTTCAATACTTTCCTTGTACGTTCTTCGCCAATTCAAAATGAGGAGGTCCGTCCCAAAATAGCCCTAGTGTTGCTTTTCAGAGGAACGTTAATATAACTAAACTAAACTAAACTAAACTCTGTGCATTCTTAATATACAAGAAAGTTAAAAAAAACCAAAAGAAGAATCAAACAAATAAAAAACATGACTCATACTTGTCCAAAGGAAAATTGTATAGCGAAAAGCTTACTGTAAAATCTTGCATCATCGGCCTTAGATCCGATGACCTTGCTTGTCAAAACCATTTGGCTAATACACTTTTGACAAAAAAAAAAATAACATCGACAAGATAATCTACTTGTGTTATCGCAGTCTCAGATCACCGGGAATCGATTTCACTAAATCATGCCTTAAAGGGGAAAAAATCAGAATTCGTTTCTTGAAATTTCGCAGAGTAGATAGGAATTTTTGGAAACGGGACTTGTTCACTAGAATCCCTAATTAACTTTAAATGAGATTCATTCAACCCAAATATTAATCAAAATATAAAAGGATTTTATAGCTGAAATCCATAATTTCGTTTTATATTCATAACGATTGTGGCATCTATTAAGAAAAATGTGATCGGTATCAGTATGTAACGGTAAATAGACTGTAGAAACAGCACTAACAACTACAAGAAAAAAAGTTTCATTTCATTTAGGCTAGTCTTGGAAACTTATAAACCTGGTGAAAAATTCATGTTAAAAGTAGAAGATCTCTTTCAAAAATTAAAAATATTTTCACTAAGATTTAAATGTCAGCTTTAAGTTAACAAACAAGTTTATTGAATGAAAGGAGCGACTTGAAACTTTACAATGTCGAGAAATTGCCCACGACTAGTGGGTAGCAGCTTTAATAAACGATCAGAATATTCTAGAAACAACTAACTTGCAGAACAAAGAAATGTCTAAAATGTGAGAGAACATAAGGAAACAATATTTAAAGAAACAAACTAACAATCTACATTTTGGATATTACAGCCATGGCCAGCATCGAACTAGCAAACTCTGTGCTTTGGCCATTCGGCCACTGAGCTCGTGGTAAACTTTTTTTATGCGGCAATATCATTAGCCGCCTTAAAAGTCCATTTACTTTGCTTGGATTTACAAAATTAAGTGGATTAAGTTGCATAGAATATTAACTACAAAAAATTTCAACTTAATATTCTATGCAACTTAGCCTTAACGGTTTCACCAATTTATTTTTAAATTTCAAATTTTAGTATACAGTTCTCACTATTTAAAGCACATTTCACCATTTCATTCGTAATATTATGCGATTTCTTTAGTTTTCTGTCCATATCTTATAAAAATAATTTCAAACATTCAGTTATCGCAGGAGTGGATTGCTGTGTTAAAGATGGACTCATACAGGGCACTGTTAAAATTGGTGAAATCAGGTCAGTAGTTGTTCCTGGGGAAATATGATGTTTCTTTCTATTTGAAGTAGTCATATTGACATATCACTGAACTCCGACCCGCCACTAAGGCCCACGGATAACCGAAGACTTAATGACCGGACCACCGCAACAACAACTATGGTGGGAACTGTGGTTGAGTCCTAAGAACCATCACCGGCCACGGTACAACCTTCTCCGTAGGGTTTACGTCCCGTCATCGATGGGAGGGTCAGTGCCTCCCCTCTATTATTGTACCCAGTGGGATGGAGAGATCCAACCACCATACCGGAAGCATCTCATCCTCATTTTGAGGTGCCCCCTTGGAGTTCCTATTTGCAGTAGCAATTTTTCGATTTTTCCGTAAATTGGATAGGAGTGGGGAACCAGCAACCATTGACGATTTATCTAGAGGTTACGAGCCTTCACACATAGGGGAAATTCGCAAAATCGGAGCAATGGTTAAGGCTGAAGTGTTAAGTTTTTTCATCTTTTTTTTAAATAACTTTTTTTAATAACTGTGTAATTGTTGCAACCACGAAAAAAGTCACTATTGATTTTAACAACTCATATCTGATTTTCTAACATATCTGAATGTCCCATGCTTCTTAAGAAGAAAATACCCGTAACAATTAAAAAAATAATTAAGTTAATTAAAAAAAAATCATTTGCTGATCTTTGATGTTTAAAAGTCACTGTGGCCTGGTGGTAAAGTTTGGTCATCGGAACCGGAAGGTTGTAGGTTCAATACCCGATTGCACCGAAGAACCAACGTGTAAGCGTATCTGGTGCAGGTTAAATCCTTCTGAGCTAAACGTTCTCGCGCTGGTGTGGTTTGGAAATTTGGACAGGAGGGTGCCCTCTCCGAAAAAAGAAAAACTCTTTTCCTTAAATTGGATAGGACTGAGGAACAAGCACCAATTGATGATTTATATAGAGGTTACGAGCTTTGACCCTAGTGAGAAAATCGCAAATTCGGTGTAAGGAGAAATTCGCATGGAACATTCAGATAAGTTAGAAAATCAGATATGAGTTGTTAAAATCAATGGTGCCTAATCTTTCGTGGGTGCTGCGATTGCACATATGTTAAAAAGTCACAAAAAGAGAAAGAAAAAAATACCCGAAAAAATTAATTAGGTTATTTTGTTTAAAAATCATTTGCTGATCTTTTGTGTCTAAAGGCCGCTGTGGCTTGGTGATAAGGTCTCGGCTTTGGAACCAGAAGGTTGTGGTTCGATGTCCGATTGTAACGAAGAATCGCCATGTTAGCGGGTCTGGTGCATGTTAAATCCGTCTGGGCCAAACATCCTCCAGCTGGTGTGGTGTGGAAGTTTGAAAAGGGGATGCCAGCTCAAGTGTTTCTTCTAACCACGTTTCAAAATTATGAAGCTCGTTGCTTCAAAACGGGCCATTAATATAACTAAACTAAACTTTTGTATCTAAAAGTAGGCTATTGTTTTTTGCGACAGCTCTATTACATCGTCAAGAAGCCATATTCTGTATACTTCATATAAAAGAAGAACCCTTTGTTGCCAATTGCTGTTGGTTTGATTCAGTACACCTAATTAATAGGACATACATTTCTTCTAAGAACTATAATTTTAAACCAGAACAATACAGACATTGTTATCTTCTTGTTCCATCCATTCATACACCCAAACTTTCACATTTATAATATTAGTATAGATGTGGATTAATTTCATGTTTGAAGATGATTACATTTCCTGATATATTAGAAATTGAAATTTTACACATTTATTTACTTTGTAAGCAAAATAATAAAAATTGCAGCAATTGCATTACTCTTATCTTCACTTTTGGAAAATAAATGGCGAAACCTGATTAGGTACGCATCCCATAGTGTATTACGATTGTAATTATAAATAGATGAGATGTTGTTCTTGTGGGGTGTGCGCACGTTAATGTCTTGTCTTACGTATATGTATTTGTTTTATGTGAAATGTGAGTATTATTAAAGAAATGTTTCCGAAAACATACGTCTTACTTCCACTGTATGGATCATAATGACCTTCATTCCACCCCAAAATGTTTTTATCGGAAATTTTTATAATTTAATACATTAATTTTTAAAATTGTTGGAATTGTCTGATAACAAATACGAGAAAAACTAATTTGATTGTTACTATAATATTTATAATTTTGGATTATGAAATATATTAAAATAAAGTAGAAAACAATAAAAATTAAAAAAGTTTTATAAATTCACATTTTTAAATATATTTTTAGAAAATTAATAAAAATAAAAATATTGATAAAGAGATCAAAATAAAATCATAAAATCTTGTAAAGTAATATTATAATTAAACTCACCCATAATGCATATTATAAGAAAAAAATCATGCTCTAAATTTTAAAAGCATATTATAAATATGTTTGAAATTTCATTTCATCTAAATAATTTTTATAAGCACATTTAATTTTTTTATTTTTAATATTGAATGTACCTTTTGTTATAATTTATAATATTTTATATAATATTTTTTATATTATATTTTATATTATATTTTTTATATTGTATTTTATATTATATTTAATATAATATAATGTAAAAATGATATAAGAAATCAAAAATGCTGTTTGAAGCTTTTAACATGAGAGCTACTATTCATAGATGTTGAACATATTTATATCATTCATTTTGTAAGCTTAACGTATTTGGCGTATTATATAAATTCTTTTCCATCTACATGGATGAGTGTTTGGCGCCAAAATAAATTCATATCAATTACGAAAAGACGAAATGAATCCTTTGAATCTCCATGCATTCAAAATGTTAATCAATCTGCTTCCCATTCTCGATGCGTTCATCACTCCGCCAAGCTGAAAAGATTGGCGACGAATTAATTTAGATATTGGATTCACGGAAAAATTTTATTTTTTATTTTTTGTGTACAACTTGGCGACGGTGCTTCAAAAAAGAAGTATGAATGGCGCCGTCCTTATTATGCACTTTTTTTCATTCATAAACAAACAGAGCTATGTAAAATATGATTCTTTATTTTGAAGAGTCATATTTTATATGGATGTATTTGTTTATATGAAAGATAAATAGGTATTCTAATATAAATATGAGAGGAAGTTCTATGCTTCTGAGCTGAAATTAACTCATCCTTTAAAGCCTATTATGAATATAACGAATTGCATTTTAAAAAGAAGTTTGTATTTTTAGCGCTGTGAAATGTCCTTGGATTTTTCATTTTAAGAAGAATGCGAACCAAGGACTTGAAAATATTATTTAAAAATTAAGTTGAATGAATGTCTATCAACTTACTGAATAACACTGCTATAAATCATTTCATTTTTGGATAATATGTATATAATTTTTGATTATTTATATTGCCCTTTTTATTTTCTAACATACGCAGTATACAGAAAGTATAGTAATAGTGAAAAAAAAAAATTCAAATTCGAGACTTTGAAGTATTTTCCCGTTTTAGACCTCCCTTGGTTCAAAACACGCACTTTTGGGAAATATCCGTCTGTGACAAAAATTTAGTAAAAACGATTTGATCTAGAGGGCTGAAATTCGATATAAGATCTTTACTCAAACTGGCAAAATTCTATCAAATTTAAATTAAATCTTTTATAAATTAGCAAACAAATTGGTACTGTAAAGCAGCTTTATATCCTTAATCAGTTTTTTATTTGAAAGGAAAATTTACCTTCCATAGATGAGATTTCTTTTCAAGAATATCACTGACAGAAGCAGCTGCAGCTAATTCAAGAAGCGGGAGACAAGGCTATACACGCTTTCATTCCAAAAAGAAGTGTTCTACTAATAAATGCAGTTGTAAAAGTAAGGGATTCTTGTGCAATCCAAGTGTCATAATAGTTTAAATTGGTGCAATAAATAAGATTTGAATCACATAATTAAGCAAATTTATTATTATTATTTCCTTTTCACCTTTAGAGTATATTGTATAATCAGGAAGTTTATAACTTGTATTGATAAAGGCATTTTTTTAAAAGCATTGATATTTCTTATATAAACAAGTAATATTAAGTTTTTTAAATCCAATTCCTACTTAGGTCAACAAAGAATTTTTTTTATTTTAATTACTTTTTATAATAAATAAAAATAAATTAATTTTTAAATAATTTAAATAATTATTAAAAAACTATCTAGTTTCGCAAGAATTGACTTCGCATTCTTCACCTTCACTTGAAAAATTCGGATATCTTCACATTTTACCGATTGAGTTTCTGCCTGTTGATTACAATTTTTGTTACAAACTGCTAAAACTCTCTTTTAAAGTATTAAAATGAATTTAATTCAATTAATGAGTTAATATTTGAAAAGAAAAACTATATTAACATCGAGTGTTATCCACTAAAAGTTTTAAAAAATGTATTTGAACTTGACAGGATGAATAAAAATAATTTTATAAGCGATTGAAAATTTGAACAAAATGAATAAATAAATGTATATAGGGAGAATGCGAACTAATTGTAGGAATTGAAAAATCCATTTTAAAATCAGTTTCGAGTAAGTAACAATTCTAATGCATTGATAAAACCTCTTAAAAATTCTAAACCAATTCCAGGTATATATTTTATGAACCAACTTTAAAATCATTCCATGTGTTCAACGAAGAAACTGTTTGCTGTTTCCTAGAATATAATATTTTTAATATTAGCTTGTAAACTGTATTTTTTTCCAATTATTTTTTGTGTCAGAACGAAAATAAGATGTCCTGGAAAACTCGAAACAAGAAATTATGGTTTCTTTCTTCGCAAAGAATACTATAATATTTGGAATCTGTTTCGATGAAATGGAATCGTTAAGCTGAGCTTATAAACACATACATCCGCTTTCGCGTAGAAAAACATTTTTTAGAACAGAAATCAGAATAATATTCTGTTTGAAGAAGAAGGTAAGTAACAATAGAGGATCGAATAGAAAAGCGAATCCAATTTTGGTAGCAAGTTTTTTTTTACTCCTCTTTTATGCTGTTGTCACCAAAAATCATGTTTGCATCGCAACTTTGAAACAAAATATTGTGAAGAAAGCTTCTTTCTTTAAAGAAATTGCGTCCAAAATACATATGGAAGCTGACAAATCCTCTCATGAATTTTGTTATTTGTTTTCAAATATGTGTCGGTGTGTTTCCTACTTTTTATTTAAAAAGAATCATCTTATTGTCACGTGCTTTTTTCTCCCTTTTTTTTAAAATAGAACTTTCTTTTCGAATTGAGAGTATGTATTTTCTAGCTGAATATTTCTTATTTCAACATGAAACTGGATTTTCTATGAATATTTTATAGAACTGACTGATTGCTTTATAGCACATTAGGGCTAATCCATATAAATAAAAATGTTTGTCTGTATGTCTCTTATGCGCTGACGTACTATTCATCGGATTGCAATAAGACTTTGAATACTTATTACTTACCGGATGGTTATAGGCATAGTAAAATTATCTAATATATAAAAATTATTTTTGGATGTATTTATCACATCTATTAACTAAGGATTATTGTCAAATGAATTCGCCAAGGAGAAACAACACTTTTTCAACATAACGAGTTGTATGCTGGATGCTACGAGTTGAAATTGATTTGTTTCATCTGCAGACGGAAAACCCCCCAAAAAATATTGCCAACCCTAAAGCTCTTTAAAAATAAAATAAAAAAGAATAGACTAATAATTAATTGCACTTCTTTTTAAATATCATTCAACTTCTGTGAAGTGTTCATCTACGATATTACTCTTAATTAAACAAGAGAATAATTTTAAATTTTAAACTATATTTCCAAAATTATTTCTTCTGCGGTAGCAAAGTGCCTGGTATCAGCTAATATATAAATAATCATTGTTAGTCGTATGGTAAGTTGAGTTTTGAATTTCTGAAGTTGGCAAAGAAAATACAGATACAGTTAATTTATATTAACAAAACCAAATTTTTTAACCGTAAAAACCTTTAATTAGATTAGAAATATTTTGATGTTTCTAATGATTCTTAATAAATTAATAGTTCTGATATAGGCGTACAAGTAATATTCTTTTAAAATGTTTGGTACTAAAAAATTTGGCACACAATTATACATGCTTAACTCTTGTATCTTCAGTTCATTGGGATGGGTTGCAAATCGCTTTCTTCTCATTCAACTGCAACCGCGAACTTAAAAATATGTATTGAACATGTGTATTATGAAAGCTTCAGAATTGTGAAATGAACTAAAAGGTGAGTGCTGTCATGAGACTGATTTCCATTAGAAAGATAGATATACACAATGAATAGAGCATAAGCCAGTAAATTAAAATAACATGTCTTTAATGTCTAGCAATGTGACGGAATCTGGGCTTGGATATACGAAGGGTGATCCAAAAAAAATTTACAAAGCAAAGGAAATATATTTTATTAACAATAAACACAGGATACAAATGCAGCAAAGAGACTTATGTGGCGATCACCTCTCTAAGTAATTAACAAATCCGCAGGTGTAATTAACACACCACTGTGAAGTCCGTCTTGGTAAAAATCAGGTCCTTGGCTATTGAACTGATACTCGGCACCTTTTTGAACATTATTGTCTGGTATGAACCTTGTTTCGGATAACTGTTTCTTCACTGCCGGGAAAAGGAAATAGTCACTGGGAGCCAAATCGGGGCTGTATGGAGAGTGACACTAGACTATGTAAACGTTTACAGAATCTCTCTGCCCACTTCAAAAGAAAGACGCCGTTTTGCCACCTATTGTCCACTCATTAAATTGCTTCCTTTACACTTTAACGATTTGTTTGTGAATTTCCGATGGGGGCACTTTCTTGGCCCATAGTACTACGGTTCGCACCTCTATGTGAGACCACTTCTCTAGACATCTGGCCAATACTGTCGCTGTTTCAGGTTTCAGTTCTAACACTATCGGCTCGAACGGTCTAAGACAATTTGCGCCATATGTCTCTACTCTGTGTAACAATATTCCCATCCACAATTTCTACTTTTCAAATACTGCTACTTATAAACCTTTTTGGATCACCCCTCACACGTTTAAATGAATTAACTGAAATTAAATATAGCTGATACTCCAGATAAACCAGTAAGTGGTCAAAGGCAACTAAACCTTAATTATACCAGTGACATTTAATAATTTATGAATGGCGAGTATATTAAATGTACCATATATGAATAAAACTTATTGCATTCTCTGTTTATTTACATAGACTTATATATACGGGTAAATGACAAGGTATGCACTTGCAACATTTATTTAAATTCTCAGAGTGATTTCCTTTTAATTATCAAATAAGCAGCCAATTTTACTTCTAAAATGTTTCAAAGGCTTGAAACACACGCAATCCCGGAAGCCAGAGAGAAGATCAGAGCGTAGTTCCCGCCCGTGATTCTATTGCGTCCAGTAAATACTAGGATTACTTTATCGATGGAACATAAGTAGTAAATAGAAGCCGTAACAGTTGGAGGGAATTAATAAGGTTTTCCTTCCTGGAGATTCGGATGAAATGGGGGATTAAACCTCCAAGAAACTTTGATATTGAATTTTGTTATATCTTTGGAAAAGTTTTATTTAACCTTTAGAAACCAGATTTTCCAAATTGAGTTAAGTAAATATTAAGTAGTCAGAACAAAGGAAAAGTAATAAAAGATTGCAATAGATATTCCAGTATAATATCCTGTGGAAACATGGTATATATGCATATCTATATATATTAATTAACAAAATAAGCCAAGCAAAAAGGTTGTTATATTGTTTAATTCCGTATTAAATTTTAATTTCGATTTCGACCTCATTAGTTTCAATTTAATTTTTGTTAACTCAGGAAATGGGTTTTAATTATTTTAATGATTTTATGGTTATTATATATATATAATTAAAGATGTAAACATTATAAAAATTTCAAATTTAAAACTATTTCTGAAACAATCTAAAATTAAATTTATTTCTGAATCAAGCTAAAATAAATCCATTATATTTAGAGAGAGCTAATGCATCTACTACTAAAATACAGAGGAACCTAACCTAAGTAGTAATAAATAGCAAGTTAATAAAAGTAAAAAGAAATATAAATTAAATCAAAAATAAAATGAGAATCCGGCCTGAAAACTTTCATAAGAGTAATCCTCAGGTGAGGATTCAAAGCAAATGATTTTTGAAATTAGTATGAGAGGTCTAATTTTTAGTCCTTCGTTATCCGAAATTCCCTGGAAATTGAGGTCTAAAATCTACGCGATTTTTTACAGAAACAAAAAATATTAAATTACAAAAATATACAACCTCCAATTTAAGCGAAAAACACAAAAATATGATATGAACTATACAAGAACTCTTACAAACAATTATTAAAACATAAAGGAAAGAAGATACCAGTAACAGACAATTGTTTTCCTGCTTCTACAAAAAAAATTGACCCTTGAACGATTTTGAGAATAAAAAATACCGTCATTTTCTAAATATCGAGCTCATGCGCAATCTGATAGTCACGTGATTGTTTCAAATTGGTTTAAACTAGTATTTCAAGAAAAAAAATTCTGAGGCGAGAAATTTTTTTTAGAACTCGATTAATTTTGAGATGGTCAAACACCATTGCTTTCCCAAATGTTGGTAATTGTGAAATAAGAGTCACGTGAGAACATGACGCTCTTTTTCTGTCGGAATGATACCACGTGATTTTAAAAAATCATGTTGTCACGCTTTATTTTGAAATTTGTGGCAGCAGATTTCATTAAAGAAACTATTATTTTAGTCTGAAGTATCAAAATTTGTACTCACAAAAACAGCAACATTTTCTTCAAGTAAAACAGGCATTTGTCGAAGATAATTATATTATGATGAAAATACGATACTATGTCACTTGCCATTGGACAAGCCCGCTGTTACGAAGATAATTGCTTAAGCCGATAGGGCGTGTCTCTTGCTTCAGTAGGGCCATATAGCGCCAAGAGTACGACGACTTTGCCACTCTCGTATCCTTTGTTAGCTTGCACAACCCTTTTTATAGAGGGTCACATTCTCAGATCTCATAGACAGAACAGGGAAGAACAATTATGTCTGAACCGGGACTCGAACACAGGACGCCCAGATCACAACGAAGACGCGCTACCTCTTCAAAATCTGCTTCCATAAATTGCTATAATAAAGTAAAGTTTTTATATTGGAAACAGTGAATAAACAATTATTAAAGTCGAAAATAATTTATTTTACAAAATTTTATCACATATTTAAACATTGAACACACTCACAGCATTAAAAGGTCTAACATAATTTTCATTTACTGAGAAGCTAGCTTTGCGCGGCTAACAAATTTGCCTTTAAAAATTCCCTAAGGGATTATCAGACAGCTGGTCAGTATCTTAATGTAAGGAAATAGACAAATCTTTCTGCAAAAATTATGTTCCTTATTTTTTTTAATAAGATAAACAGCCTTTAGTTATATTAAAGTAAATATTTGAAGTATTTCGCTCATTGAAAAGAATATAAATATAATTTTAAAGCAAATTTTAAGAGTGAAGTTGTTTTGAAGTTACTTTGTAAGCATGAAAATGAAATAAAAAAGTCATTTTCGAGAAGGCATTTATGCTTAAAATTTCATCTTTAAAAAACGAGCAAGATATAGTATTTTGACAAACTTATATGATTATTTAAAATTTTTGCTCATTCTTTTATCAAAATCATGAAAGATTGTTTGCGTTAGATAAAGGTGCGTATAGTATTTCAACATATATAATTACTCAAAATTTTTGCTCATTCTTGAATAAAAATCCTTATTTAAGGGAATTTTATCATCTTTAAAAGCCTGAAGGTATTTTGCATAAGTGGAATTTGCTTTTATTTTATCTATTGGTATATAAAACAGAAATTCTTTTTAAAATTTTATAATCCAGTACTTTTAAAACGAAAGCTTTCTCTTCAACTAAATCCTTTTTCGTGATTTGGCATCGTAATATGTTTGCTTTTAAGAAGAAAAAAAAAACCTTTATCACTAAATCATATTTACCGAAAGTAAATCCTAAATGTTGCGAAGAATTAAAAAAGAAACTGAGGATTTATACATTTTTTCATTTAACAGTTTAAAAAAGATTTTCAAAGATTTAAAAAGTTTGAAATAAATACCACTTTAGTGAGTGTTTGCTTTTTGTTGCTCAGTCTGGCAGTTCAGCTAAAAAAGGCTCTATTTTTTATTTTGATACTTAAACGCTTTTCTTCGAAAATATTGTGTTAAATATTATCATCATAATTGCATCAAATATAAGTATGAATGACTGTCATAAAAATGTGTTAGATATATCAAAAAATCTTGTAACTATTTTTGTAATAACATGGCACATAGACATTTTATCTTTATAGCGCGTTATTAAAGAGGCTTCTAAAATTTAATTTTACATTGTTATTTTCTTTTTCCCGTAGATGGCGCCAAATGTGAAAGTATGATGGTTGTATGAGAATATTTCATATGATGGATATATGATTTCTATTTTCAGAGATTTGAATCTCTTGGATTATTTTTCATGTGTAATTGTGTGAAAGATTGTTTGCTTCAGATATCTCGTACTAATTCATCGAAACTAAAGCAAAAGAACATAATCATTAAACTATCCATTATTCTTGAGATGTTAGGAAATCAGGGTTTGAATACTCGTTATGGAGTCACTATTCTAAATTTATTAATTTTAGTAACTTTTAATTAATTCGATAAAGACTTTTTATGACTATATTTTCAAATATTTGTTCTACTACAATTTTTAATGAGCGCAGGGATATTTTGTATCTCAAACTGCTATAAAATGCTTAAAACACTATAGTGAAAATTTAAAGAAACATTGACCTTTAATAAACTTGTATATCATTTAGCAGGAAACCAAAGCCACACTCAAATCAAGGGAATTTGTCTCAAAAACTGATTATCTTCGGTAGAGAATAAATTTATGATACAAACACAATAACGCGGTGCTGTAGTTAAGTTGACTGATGCTCAAGATTACTCTATGACATTCTTGGACTGCCTTATTTAAACTTTGTGATGCCTTTTATGAAATTTAAATTCATCATTATGGTATTTTAAGTTTGAATTCGCTACTTGAAGGTATTGACAGTAGGTTCAACCGCTGCGTACATTTGTTATATATCACCACCTTATTTTTACATGAGTACAAGAGTACTATGGCTTTCTTGGTGAATTTTGTATTTGTTGTTGTGTTGTGGCTTATCCCATATGGTTGAAAATAACATCAAACCAAGTCTATGAGCCCGAACGCCTTCAAACAATGTAGCACTGCCTCAGGACTAGAGAACATCTGGCCTTTATAGATACCAATGCAGGCCAAAATGTGGGCAGGAGCAGCTTAAGTATCATTACATTTTGGGCAAATGGGATAAACTTTGTGAGCCCGTACACGGTTGTATTCCACTTCGAAATCTAGCGAGAGTTGTCTGATCGCGCCTGTTGCCAACCCCAACTTAAAACAGCTCCAAGGTGACTTTTTGTATACTATTCATGCACGGGGGCCATCCTCCAATAACAACAGATATCTTGCCGAACCCGGGTGGCGATTTCTGAAAAAGTAAGGCAGCCACCATGAGCAGTATCTTCTCGGGCCAGAAAATCAGCAATTTCATTTCCGCGCAAATCCACATGCGATGGAACTCACTGAAAGCTGATATTAACATTGGCCATCAAGGTGAATTTTATATTTAGAGATTGTGGCTGCATCAGATCATATATCTCCACCAGTTGTCAAATTACGTTCAAAACATTTCAATTGGATGCTTCTCTAATGAATTTATTTCCTTAATATCTTCCCATGCAAATTTCTTATTGTCTCTTCGGTTGAAGAGTACGCTTAAGGAGCAACAGGTTTCAAGCTCCAGAAAAGTGCAGTGATTATCCATGAAGGAAGGATTTTGCAAAAAGAGATTGGATTTTGTAAGTCTTTTTTTGAACTAGAGAATGGAAACTAAAATTTTAATGTAGATTTAGGATTTTCGTCAAAAACCGAGATACCGGATTTCAGTTATCGCAGTAGGTTTGATTTTGTATCTTTGCTTTTGCTTGTATGCGAATAAACAGGTAGATACACCGTCATTCACAAAACGGATTTGTTTCAAAAATATACATAAGCCTACAATTTTGATGATAAAATTATGCACCAAATTTAATCCATCTATATGATTCCATTTTGAGTAAAAGCTGTTAAAAGCTTATATATATATAGTATTAGTGGTATATATATATATATATATACACACACACACCACTAATATCGTACGAAGTGGAATAGAGATCTACAAATTTGGCATTAGATCTTTTTTAGTTTAATACATTAATGAGCTTTCACATCAACAGTCATATATATACTCAAATAATATGTTTTCCGAACTCAAGAAGGTCTGGAACTTGGAGATTTCTCAAAACCTTGAATTCATATTTTTTGGCGATTGCAATACTTTCTCTTTATAAGTTTTGTACACGAGAAGAAGAGATGATCTTTTTTTTTTCGAATGTATTTCAATAAAACTCGATATTTATAATGATTTTTTAGAATTTTGAGGATTTTATGATTGGTTTCCTGGAAGATAAAATAATGGTAGGGAATTGGCTACCTCTTACCAATGAAGAGATGTGCTTCACATGGTTAGGGTTGAACCATTGCCGGTACAATCTAAATTATGCCTGCTGTAGAGGCGGCGCAGTCAATCAGATTTAATGCGGGGCCTTAATATGGTGGAACGGTGTAGCCAGCACGGTTATCTGATAACCATGAAAAGAAAAACGAATTCATACTGACTTTATTTCAATACGCATGTCGCTGTCGTCAGAATATGAATTTCTGATTCTAGACTCTTTTAGCCAAAATTTCTTCGAATACATGGGCATGACATTTTTTAAAACCTCGACGATATTTTTGTTGTTTCTGTTGGCACTTGTCATTGACAGGCCCATTGACTAATTGTCAGCGATTTTAAGTCGAAATCTTCATGTCTCTTGTTTTACAGTAGTGGTATCTAGGACCAAGAGTACCGCTTAACTATTGACTCGTCACAGCCTTTTATACGGGGCGGATTTCATTCATTTGTCCACAGATAATGAAGATCTGAACCAGAGAACGATCAATCAAGTACCTCCAATAGAACTTTGTGACCAGGATGGATTTATACGTGCTCTGGCCCCCATCACACACGGGGAGTCTTTAGATGACGGGTTCGAGCTCATAACCCAAGGGATGTGAATCCAGGGTCTTACCAGGGATGGGCAAACTTTTTTGATCACGGGCCAAAAATCGAGAAAATAAAGTTTGGCGGGCCAAGATGAATTTTTCTAAAATTTTAAAAATAATATACAAGTATTACAATTTAATATATTAATGAGATGAATGAAATTGCGATTTCATTTTTAAAAGCTCCTTATATTGAGGTTCGAAGTGAGATGTACTGATTCTAAGGAACCAGGCTAAATGCTCATCTGTCAGTCTACTTCTGAAATAATTCTTTCTAAGGCTCATAGTTGAAAACACTTGTTCACATATATGAGATGAAGCAAATATAGCACTGATTTTCTGATAATGAGATATTAAATTTGGGAAACTTATTTTCGGTAATGATTTGTAAAACTCTAACTTTGGCATATTTAGAAACAATTGCTTGAGATGATTGTTAGATTGCAACTCAATTAATTCAAGCTGCAAATCTGACCTCACTGCTTCACAATTTACGTTGAATGGCATGGTAAAAATATCCAACTCTGCTTGAATGGCACTGAAATCTTGAAATCTGCGTTCGAACCAGCTATTACCAGCTCTTTGAAAAAAAGGAAGAAAAAATATAATATTTAAACAAAGTAGAAAAGGAGATGGATATATAATATATGAATATTTCTTTTAATTTGCCTCTGACGGGCAAATTAAAATTCTATCCGCGGGCCGGATAGAACCTTCCGGTGGGCCGGAGTTGGCCCGCGGGCCGTAGTTTCCCCATCCCTGGTCTTACCAATCAGGCTATCCCCTCCCCATCATGGTTTTAACATCTTTCACGCCATTTTTTTACGCCATTCATTACATTATTCAAAATGATGTACTTGAACATATGTCATCCTCGAAATCTGATCGTATATTAAAATGACTTCCTATCGTTGATATCGAAACGGGATATTAGTTAAAGAGAAGAACTCCTTCAAGGGATTGTCGAAGCCACACTTCCCTTTCCTCCTTATTGATCAACATTGTACTTCAGACAGCAAGAATTTAGCTGTCATAACGAAAATAATTTATGTGACATTTATAGATAAGTGGAGGAATTTTATGTCTTAGTGCGGGGATGCATTAATTATTTCCCAGATCCAATCTGTCTCGGCATCTTTACCAGACTGACGCTTTCTCGCGCTGTACCGACGTATTGCTAAAATATTTCTCGCAATAACGAGTGAAAAAGACACTCGGTTAATAAAATACGATTTATGGCCACAGAAAAATGTTTTCTGCCACGAATCTGGATTTTAACACAAGATACTTTGTATGCTATATATTTAAGGGTTAGACGAAAGCGTTCATTTTAAAAGTGGAGTAAGTTTATTTTTCGATTATAGATGTTTAATCATAATCATTGTTTGGGCCAAAGGAACTGAATCATTTATTTATTATTGCACTTGACTTTTTATATATTTATAATTCGAAGAGAAGTTTCTGTGCTTTAGATGGCAGCATTTCAGTCAAAAATGAATGAATTTCTACGCATATTAAAGAATCGTTTGCATCTTACTAGGGGAGAGCAAGGGGTTGAAATCTAGGCTCGGAGCGAGATTTAGAATAATGATAGTATACATTAAGAATGTTCATTCCCGAAAATATTAAAATGCAATGACCAATCAATTTCGAGAAAGTGGCCTTCAAACTTTGGTAATGTTTAAATACTGAGAACTTGACTCAAGTCTGTATGATACCAATGCTATGGTTGTCTAGGTAATCACCTCAAATGTGGAATGTCAAGGTTTTAACCTAGCTGAGATTTTTTTCTTTTTTTAAATATACTTTAATATAAAAAAATATATATAGAAATGTACTACATATATTTACTTATGTACTATATACAATGCTTAAGTATATCTTATTCGATTAAAAAAATTACAAATACTTTTAATTAATATGTTTTTAATTTTATCTAAAGATAAATATTTATTATCGAAATACGTAATAATAAGATTAAAATTTAAAAGAAAAAAAAATATAAATACAGTTCCATTTAAAAAATAAAATTATTTAAATTTAATTGAGGTTTTTGGTTTATAGATGTTTTTAATTAATATATTACTTATTTTTATGCATGGATACATGTTTATTACTTCAATACTTAAATTATATTTTAATGTTTAAAGGAAATATAATTAAAAACGTTACAATATTGGCTATAGATAATTTAACATATTTGCAACATATTCAAACAATTAACGGGGTCATTTTTTCGAAGTCTATTGGCCATTGTATTTTAATACTTTCATGAATGAACATTCGAAATAAATATTATAATTATACTAAATCTCATCCCAATCTCAGATTTCAACCCCGTAACCACCCCTTGGAAAATGCAAACGATTTTTTGATATGCGTCGATGAATAAATTGTTATACTTATTTGC
>JAPMOQ010025585.1:794274-833641 GCA_026543055.1 Argiope trifasciata
TTTCGTGTATCCGGAGGATTTATTTTCGATGAATAAATTGTTATACTCATTTGCAGTAAAAAATAAATGTTTTAATGTAATTTATTTAAATGCTTTTCGTAAATCCCGAGGATAGATTTTCGTTCACAGACGACTATAATAGAAATTTTAAAAGCCTATTTATTTTAGTTTTCTAAAAACAAGACGCTGTTATATTTCAGTAATGTTAGCCTTTTTACATTCAAATTTTAAATTTATTATTCCAGATTGTATTGATTCTTTAAATCTATTCTTTTCTCAAATTCACTTCTACATTTATTTTTATTTATCGAATAACTGATTATTAAGATTAATTAATAATTACTGCGTTGCCGACGACCATTTTCAGAATAATTATTGAGCAGCAAGGTTGTACAGCATTAATGCTCTGATTTTTATTTTCAGATCTTGCGTATAAGCATGGACATGAAAAATAAAATGTTTTTAAAACCATATTTTTTTAATCTTTAATTTACAATTTTTTTATTACAAGGATATGCAATTTAGATATTATTTTTCCCAAATTTATTACTACATTTATATGCATGAAAAGATTAATAAAAAGTTTAAACTTGAATTAACTAAACTAATCAATGTTTATTGTGTTTAATTAAAAAGAAAATTAAATTATTCAATTAATGTGTAATTAAATTCAAGAAATATTTAAAAAAATATTTTCCTTGAGAACTTAATGTTGCATAAAAATTTCAAATTTAATCATGAAACGAAACATTTGAACTGGAAAATTAACCTCAAATCTTCGTATTTATAAATATAAAATAAGTCAAACTAAATAAAAGACTTTAAATAGTTAAGAATTTTTTATTAATATAACTTTCTAAATACTTTTTTTTCTCTTTAAAATTAACATTTACTTACGAAAAAAATTCTTACGCGAAATGAATTTTTATTTAAACAAGTTTTTTATGGTAAAAAGCATATTTTATCAAATTAGCAAATGCTATTTTGATAATAAATAACATAAAATATTAGAATTATGAGGCAAAATTATTAATTTTAGTTATTAGTATGAAAATTTATCTTTTTATCCTCTAAAGTGAAGCTGACAAAAATTATTGTTTATTATTTTTTCTTGACAGTAAAGTTATAAATCAACAAAATGGATTCTTATTTTATTCACATTCAGAAGTTAGTGGAGAAAGAAAACTAGCAATTGTAACGCAATTAGAATTGTTGTAATTTATAGCATTTCATCAGTACGCTGACAGTTATCTATCCAGTGATTTAAGCCGAAATAAGTGCCTCTTATTTTTTCAGCAGCGTCAACTAGAGTCAAAAGTAAGACTTACCTACTTCATGCATCACACATTCTCTTGCACAATGCCTCCTTACAGAGGGGCACTTTCATACACCTCACAGGTAGAGCACAGAAGAACAACCATGCCTGAATCAGGTCTCGAACCTGGGACTCTAAAATTACTAGGAAAACGCTCTATCCCGATGTAAAGACGCCGGAAAAATTAGAATTAATATATCTTATAAAGAAAATAAAGCCTATGCCCTACCCCCTTCCTAAGGAAACCTGAGTCTTAAGGTGGGTTCACACGAGACTTATTATTGCCTGCAATAGAAAATCACGCCTACTTCCAAAAAATCCTGTGACCAGAAAGGGACAATGGCAAATGATTGTCCCGTCGGGACAAATGTTGTAACAAGTGTTCACACGAGGACAATGCCGGTACAACAGCAGAGAGACAATGATTGCGGGCAATAATAAGCCTCGTGTGAATCCACCTTTACTTTTCTCACTCACTCATAATGGAATTGACCAATAACTTTAGATTGGTCAGGATATGAGCCATTATCCTGTGAACTATACTATTACATATATACTATACTATTACATATATTATACTAGAGGTATCCAGAAACTAAGTTCCATTAAATATTTTTTTAAAGATGGAAATGATTAGTAAAATAGCCATTTTATTGCATAATGAAGTAGAGTACTAGGGTCATTTTTTGTCAAAGCTGCAGCTTGACTAGCCATTTCTCTTTGTAAATCGCAAAATTTTGAATGTCTTCATCGTAGAGAAATGCCGTTTGCGAGAATGTAGAAATCAATGGGAAATTTGAAAATAATGCTCCAACAATGTTGTAATGGAGTAATAATTTTTTTGTCAACTTCTGGAAGCAAATCATTATAACACAAAAACAACCAACCACTTCTTTCTCCATTGGGAAAATTTTTTCATGTTCGTTACTGAATTTTGTATCCTATACCTTACAATCGAACCATTTATTGCGTTTTTTTTCCGTACATTTCACAAATCTATCTTTGAATTTTGATTGTTTTCTTGTTTTTAATATTAATTACGCGGATAACAAAATGTAACTCTCATGTGGCAGAGTACTCAGGTTCTTTGAATTACTTTAAACGTTCAACATATAATTTAGAGTAATACACAGCACTCTAAGAAAAACTTTTATTATTTGACCTTGATGTAGCAAAATGTTCGTGGAAACATGAAATCCTGAACGCAGCTCTTCTGGTATGAAAAAACGGAATTAAGCTTCTGAAACTCTTCGTATAAAATTTATGCTAAATGTACGATGTGACTGGCTGGTTTGACTCCAGCATATTGTTACCGAAATCAACCGTATTAGTTTTGTTGTGGATGTTTGGCATGAGAACACAAACAGCAAGTTTCAATAGAAAAGAACGACGACGTTATTATCCACGAAGAACACGGGCCCACAGACGACATTTTTTTTTACAGTCGAGACGAACACAGGACAATAGACAGCAGCACACTGCAGAAAACAGTAGCCCAGAAAAGGGGATCCTCGGAGCTTCACTCTACGGTCTCTCCAGATGGCTGAAACACTCATCTGTCTCCTCACTTTAGCTGCCAACTCACTACATCGCAGCACAAGTGCCTACTACAGACACAGGACTAGACGTTTCTACCACAGTAGATAACAAGACTTCAGGCAATTCAACATTTTCTCCACACAAAGCTGGCATTCCACCGTTGCTGCGCTATTCATTCGAAGACTTGTTACTAGTTCCCGACTCTTACTACCATTCAATTCACATCTACCAGCAACCTGAGCGAGTTGGCATTTTATATTTCCTGGAGGTGGACCTAGACTCCTCTTGACCAATCAGGCGTATTTCGGTTTCTAATGGACGGGTCATTAAAATTCTCGAAGGTTCCATCATTAACCATTTTATCATAAAGTCACCAAATGGTCGTCAAATTTGTCGCCATGCTCTAAGATTATTCACCTGATCAGTACCACAGGGTTGATTGTAAAAAGGGCCTTTCTTAAGATGACATGATTTATATTGGGAAGTAATATTACCAGTTTGTAACAATATTAATTTTGATTTCAGATAACAGAAAAATACGATGAGAAACACCTACTGGATGAGCTGCTCTTTAATCATCTTTATAATAAACATCTTTAGTGAATAAATTGCTTAAACTTCCTTCAAAGAACGTGGATCAGAACAAAAAAACAGGTAAGAATTAGCGGTTATAAAAGATTGTTCTCATGTATTTTTTCGAAGTAACAGAGTGTTATTTCCAAATGATTAATATTTTTGACAGAGTTCCCTAATGCAATAAGCATTATTATGAAGCTTGAAAAACTGTAAATAGGATAAGGTTTGAGAATTGTATTGAAAATTTTCGAGTAAATTTGCGTTTTAAGTATAAACTATCTCCAAATAGGGAGTTTTCACATGTTAGTGGTATTCTGATCTTGATTTCTATTCTAAATTTGTGTGTGTTTTATATCACCATGTTTTAATCTGTATATTTAGGGATACTTCAAAGTTTTTTGGTTCGATGTTTTATCCGATAATAATTTATTTCAAGGTACAATTCGGTTTTAACGGTGACCAAAAAGCGCCAAGAAAATGTTTCACCAAATCATAAAAGTATATTCAAGTACAGAGTTATAAAATCATATGTCAGTATATTGTCTGATGATTAAAAGCGACAAATTGGCGAACTTTTTTCTGGAGCTTTCTAGTCGCCATTATAGCCAACTTGTAACAACTTTGTGAAATCTCAAAAACAAATAAAACATATTTCAAAGCAAAAGTAACTCAAAGCTAATATATTTTATGAATTCTTAAAATATTCCAGTAAAAAGTTCTACAAAAATGAAGACCGCTGCAATAAACCTAAAAACTCTTTGACTAACCAAGTACGAAGAAGTAAATTTCAAATTGACTTTTGTGTGACGATGTTTTGAGCAAACATTTTCTTTTTTTTAGAAAAAAAAGTTGATATTAGGCAGCTTTAATTTATGTTATTTGGAAAAGAAACTTTTTAAAGCTTTTTAAACAGAACGAAGAGTTTCTCATCAAGAAGAAATAAAAATATAAGCAACTTGTTAGCTGTTGAGTTGTTACCATAAGATTAAGATCTAGCATATATGAGATCCTTTTATCTATGCTGGCGCCAAAAGCAGAATGGGGCATTCTGATTGGTCCAGAAGACAGTCGTAAAAATATGACCGCGACGTAGCATCTGACTGAGGAATCGTCCGTTTTTGATATATTGGCGAACTTTTTTCCACTTTTTCACATCAACAGTAATTTCGATAAATTGCTTTCCTCGTAAAATGATGACAAAGTCGTCAAAAAAGATCGAAAAGAAAATATTTTTCCATTTCAACAAGAAGGAAAAGAGTTTAAGAAAATGCAACAGATTTGAGGAAATCTAGTCCGTCATTATTTGGTAGTAAGAAGTTTTTTTTTATTTTGGCTTTTGAATAATGGCAACAAGAGGATTGTCAAGTAGAAAAATATTAGACAAAGGTAAATAGATAATAAAAGAAAAAAATACAGCGGAAGTGGTCTTTCCAAAACTTTCTCTCATACTTTTAAATAAATTTACCATGCCAGAGAACGCTTTACATAGCATATGCATACAACACTTACGATATAATTTTTGTATGGATTAAGCACCTTTACAGAATTTATTACATCAATCGTTACCGTATTATTACAGAACGCCTTACATAGCATGTGCATACAGCACTTACGATATAATTTTTGTATGAATTAAGCACTTTTACAGAATTTATTACATCAATCGTTACCGTATTATTTGGCGATTAATCCCCGAAGTATCACAAATTCAATGAAAGTGCAATTCAACAGGCAGTCACTTCTTAATTAGCTGGCAATTTGACAGGTTTCTAGAATAAAGATGATAAATGTATATACCGAATTTTACATATCTGACTTTCTTTTTTTTCTTAATTCTCATGTTAACTTATCGTTGAACATCCGGACGGACGAACTTCTTATGGACAGATTTTTACTAAAAATGTGTTAGATATCGGGAAATTTGGTGTAAAAACCGTATACTAGATTTCAACCGTCTGGCTCAAAGTGTCTTTGAGTTACTTCTGACACTGACAGACAGGCGTACGTTTTCCAAAAATTTCTTTTTCCAACTGAAGGAGGTCTAAAAAAGTGGATATTCGTTAAAAGCTCAAGTTCAAATTTTTTTTAACGATTGCTGTATTCTGCGTATACAAATTCGATGAATTCTTGAAAGTCATTGAAATGGTAATTATTTTATTGATTGATTACAAAAACATAATTGTTTATTTCATTTTACTAAAGTTTTTATTGGTATGGATAAACATTAAAGTTTTGCAAAGAATATATTTTTATGCAGTACATATTCCGTAAAGTCTTGCAAATAGTACATTTTTATGCAGTACAAATTCTATAGTCTTTCAAATAATACACTGATGGAAAAAAAAAATCCCAACACCAAGAAATAATTATTGTACAGTAATGAAATTTTAGGAATACATTTGTCTAGGTAACATATTTAATTGATTAAAGTTTCAAGATCACAGGTAGAGCCATTGGCGAGAAAAGCCATTTCAAATGTGAAATGTTGGTACATTAGTAACCGGTGTAACCGCCAGAATTTTGAATGCAAGCATGCAAACGTGCATGCAGTGTGTCGTACAGGTGTCGGATATCAGTTTGTGGGATAGAGTTCCATGCCTGTTGCACTTGGGCGGTCAATGCAGGGACGGTTAATGCTGGTTGTGGATGACGCTGGAGTTGTCGTCCAATGATGTCCCACACGTGCTCGATTGGATCTGGTGATCTAGCAGGCCAAGGCAACATGTCTATACTCTGTAGAGCGTGTTGGGTTACAACAGCGGTATGAGGGCGAGCGTTATCCTGTTGGAAAACACCCCCTTGAATGCTGTTCATGAATGGCAGCACAACAGGTTGTATCACTAGACTGACGTACAAATTTGCAGTCAGGGTGCGTGGGATAACCACGAAAGTGTTCCTGCTGTCATACGAAATTGCTCCCCAAACCATAACTCCAGGAGTAGGCCCTGTGTGTCTAGGCCGCAGACAGATCACTAGCAGGCGTTCACTTGGTCTCCTTCTAACCAACAAACGGCTATCACTGCGACCAAGGCAGAACCGGCCTTCATCAGAAAACATAACAGATCTCCACTCCGTCCTCCAATGAGCTCTAGCTTGACACCACTCACGTCGCAAAAGGCAGTGGTTTAGAGTCAGTGGAATGCACTGTACAGGGCGTCTGACTCGGTGCTGCCCTTGAAGTAACCGATTTGTAACAGTTCGTTGCGTCACTGTTGTGCCAACTGCAGCTCGAATTTCAGCTGCAGACGCAGTACGATTAGCCACAGCCACACGCCGAATACGACGGTTTTCCCTCTCAGTAGTACCACGTGGCCGCCCGGAACCTGGTCTTCTTGAGGCAGAACCTTCCCTTCACCACTGCCGCCAATACTCATGCACATTCATATTACATTCCTGCCAAGTCTTTCAGCAATATCGCGGAAAGAAAACCCACCTTCTCGTAGCCCTACAACACGACCTCGTTCAAACTCAGTGAGCTGTTGATAATGGCTTCTTCGTCTTTTCAAAGGCATCCTTGACTAACATTAACCCACTACGTCAAATATCAACTGTAAATAACGATCACGAACCTTACAGCGCTTATTTAAAGCAAACCTCATTTGCATGTTCATAGTGCCGCTACTAGCGCCACACTTACGCGCGTAGCTCGAAATTTGAATCGATGTCATCTTTCAGATGTATAAACACGCTTGCCAAATTTCGTTTATCTAGCACAGCTCTTTCCTAGTGTTGGGATTTTTTTTCCATCAGTGTACATTTTTATGCAGTACAAACTCTATAAAATCTATAAATATATTATAAAGACGTTTTATTCTGAAAATATTGTATAACTTTATGAAAGTTTAAAAAGCAAAGTCCTTCATTTCACCTTCGAGCTTTTGAAATATTTATTTTAAAAAAATAAATTTTGTAACATGGCATAAATATCAATATCCTGTAGAGTCACTCTTTTTTGTGTTGCAAATCAAATAGAGACCTGTAATAAATTTCAATGAAATCTCCCATTGAGAATGCTTTATCATTGTATATATAAGTTTAAAACAAAGCCATTTTAATATATCTTCGGATTCTTTGTAAAAATAACAGCATAAAATAAATTCAGAACTTGTGTTTTTTCTTATTTCGGTCCTAAATCCTGAGAAGCTGCATCAGTTTATATGTCCACTCACTAGTTCATACAGCATTTACGATTATTTTCAAACAACAACCTCTCTACAGATCGATCACAAAATAACGTGCAATGGACACAGTTATAAAAATTTTGAACATTATGTTAATTAAATAATGCATGTATATGATTTAAATTTTTTAATGCAAGCATTGCTTTTTATTCGCTTTGTGATTGGTAGATAGCGAGTCATCTGATCCATAACATTTGAGGTTTGTTTTACCAGTATTGTTTGAAATATTTAATGAAAATTATCAATACTTCGTAATAAGTATTTATACTGTTCTTAATGGTGAAATGATGAAAAAAGAAATGAAAAATGAAGAAATTACGATTATTTTTAAAGACTAACCTATCTACAGATCGATCACACACACACACACACACACACACACACACACACACACACACACACACACACACACACACACACACACACACACACACACACACACACACACACACACACACACACATTTGGAAAATACATGTTTTTATAATGCACTTAAAAATGTACTCTTGTGAACTTGCTTAAGTCGGAAAAACTGTATGAAAACACCTAAAAATTCTTTTCTGTTTTTTTCCTACTATAATTTATTTTCGCAATCAAACCAAGATCGTAAATGGCCGAGGGTGATCGTATTGTTAGGTAATAATCCGTATCAATCGCGTAACTATGGATCAATCATCATTTAGCTTTGGATAAGAGAAATTGAAGAAATAATATTGATTCACATTTTTTTAAATCAAAGCGTTTTATTGATAAATTACGTAACCAAAATTGCGTGAAGATGATTTGTTTCGTGGATTATGTTGACACTTCTAACAGTAAATATTGTAAAATAATATAAAGAATCTTGCTTGTATTGAATCCTTTAGAATCTCCGAAATGCAAATTAAACATGATAAAGATCATAGGTAGCGTTTATACTAAAATCAACTTTTTGAAAAACAGGTTTTGGAATTCAATATTTCCAAAAAAGGGTTTTAGCCGGTTTTCGAATTTTTGTTAAAAAGAATGAGGGAAAATTATTTAATTTAATTTAAATAAAAAAACAAAAATTCAATGTCAATGTGTAAAAAAATGAGGATTGTATATTCATATTACTTACACAAAATAACGAAAACACAAACAAAAATTTCAAATAATATTTGTATTATTTTGACCAGATTTAAAATCTCCTAAAATGTAGAATTAAAGAAAATAACATAAAATTGATAAAATTGATACTACTACTTGATTCTATAGTTTTCAAGGCATCAAATAACAAATCTAATTGTTTTGTTCTTTTGTTCATTGCTTAAAATAATGAAAATACAGCTTTCAGTGTCTTTGGATTTGTAAGTTTTTCTTCAGGGTCTTCAAGAAACTTATGAATAGATTTTTCCAAGGCTTTTTAAAAAAGGCATTACCCTGAAATAATTTCTTCAATTTACTCTTCATCAAAATAGGTTTTTTAAATAAGAATTCACATAAGAAATATTCTAGAAGTATCTTTCCAGATAATTTAAGGATTTCTCTTTTAGAAGCTAAAAAAAGTACAGTAGATTTCTCCGCTGAGCTAGAAACATTTTGTGGATTTTGCAAATAATTGTACTAGTTACTAATTCCACTTGTTTTCTTTCTTGAATTCGTTCTTCTAAAGCATATAATATTCCAAGCGTATTTACAGTAACGATTTTTTTTAGTTCGTTTAATGTAAATTCAAATATATATTTTTTTGTTGATAAATTGGCACCTTGTCAACTTAAGCTTTTTGTTGCTGTACGAATCGGTTCCAACCGATAAAATTCCAAATATATGTTTGATTTTTTGAAGAAGAGGAATATCTAGACGTTCTATGAAAACCGGTTTTCTTAGTTAAAGACCGGTTTCCAAATGTGACAAATTTACTTTAAAAAAAGGGGTTTGAAAACCGTACAACCTAATTATAGACAGAAAATGATAAACACGATCTATTGCTGTCTTGAAATTGCCTTACGCTATATGTGGGATGAAAAAATTGTTCAAGACCCTCAACGGATATGTTTTGAATACAGATTATGAAAACTAACGTCTTCTATAATAATATTAATGAATAAGTATGCTAATAAGTGTAAGTTATAAGTAGTAAATTATAAGTGTAAGTAATAAGTGTAAGTTATAAGTAGTAAAAGTTAATGTTATAAGTAGTAAAATAGTATTGTTAAATAAGTATTATAATAAGTATGTTAAATTTTACTATCTTTCACATTAATAAAATATAATAGAGAGTTTT
The DNA here is from genome assembly GCA_026543055.1 of Argiope trifasciata. Classification (NCBI taxonomy): domain Eukaryota; kingdom Metazoa; phylum Arthropoda; class Arachnida; order Araneae; family Araneidae; genus Argiope; species Argiope trifasciata. The sequence goes on from JAPMOQ010025585.1 coordinate 804,131, forward strand.
AAATTAAGATGGGACAGTACCATCTAAACTTTTAAGGTTTGGAATTATGTTTTAATTTTATTTTATGTTGGATAGTAGCAAATAAATGTTTGACAAAAAATTTGAATTATTCTTAAACTCTTTAGAAACCTTTAAGCTTTTAATAATTTCTTGGGGACTACTTTTTTTAAAAAAATGTAGATATTCTATAATTTTTTTAGATAGTTATTAATATTCCATAGAAAACTTGCTATGTACTTCTTGCTTATAATATTTAAGTTTTTACAATTTTTTACTGCGGAGTATTCAAAGAATTTTTAAAAAATGCATTAATTTCGATTTTGGAAAAAAAATATTTGTATACGTTGTAAAGATAAAACCTATAAATGTGTTCCCCCCCCCCAAAAAAATTGAATTATTCCTAAAATTTTCAGAAACTATTAAGCCTTTTTATATTTTTAAAGTTTTTTTAAAAATGCAATTTTTTTGTAATTTCAGATAGTTATTAATATTCCATAGAAAACTTGCTATGTATTTCTTGCTTATAGTATTTAAGATTTTACACTTTTTTTTGTGAAATACTCAACAAAATTCTGAAAAATGCATTAATTTTGATTTTTAAAAATAGGTTTCTATACGTCGTAAAGCTAATACCTTTGTAAATGATGTAAATAATATATTTTAGAGCATTCAGAATAAATTTCACACGAATATTGCCATTTAAATATGCCTTAGAATTTCGAAAAATAGTAAGTAAGTAAAAACATAACAGGGAGAAGAATAATTTGAAGTTTTCATTCGTCAATACTATGATATAAAAATTCAAGAATGGGGTTCATGTAACTAAACGATCTGATATTCCCGACTATCTGAGGCAGGTGGCCCTTGAGAGAATTGGAGAAATACCAAGCGATGCCATACAGGCTTATACGGACGGCAATAAAGATGAATTCAATCGTACTGGCAGTGGAATCTACATAAAAAAGCAATATTGGGTCTTCAGGCTGAAAAAGAGAAATCCTGATTATTGCTCGGTGTTCTGTAGTGAGCTTACTGCCATAGAGGAGGCCTGAAATCACTCCCTCATGGAGATGAGATTTGGATTTTATCTGATAGTAAAAGTGCAATACAGCATTTGGCAACAAGTGAGAGATAGGACTGGGGTTTCAATACTTCAAAAGTTAAAACGGCTGTCCGTATCGCATCATATTCACCTGCAGTGGATTCTTTCCCACGTGGATCTCGTGGGGAATGAGATTGCGGACACTTTGGCCAAAGCTGGTGTAGCTGAGGACGGTGTGCCGTCGGCACCTCTCACATTTCTGGAGATTCACTCAAAGATTAAACACGGGAATAAAACCACTCCTGAGCATCATTGGTACCGCTGCGCGCGTCCAAGTGCTTCCCTGGCTACTGGTTTTAATATACAAGAGCAAACTGCTATCGCCCGTTTCAGAAGTGGCCATCTTACTAAGTTGAAGTTGGTCGAGGATACGAAGAAATTTGAAATTTGCTCCAAGTGTTTAAATGATCAGGCCTCTCCTGAACATATTCTTCAGCACCTTGGTCTCTCCGGAAGGGATATGATGGAAAATCCACTTATGGTGCTGGACTTTTTGAAGGTGTACGCACTCATGGACTTAGTCCAGCAGTGCTGACCTCGGGGGCATGCGACAACAACAGCATGTTATAAAAATCATGAAATTTACCTAAGATGTTTTCAAAATGTTGATTAGTTAATTCTAAATTATTTAAAATAAACAAAATTGCAATTTTTTTAAGATAAAATATTATTTTGTTTAATACATAATTATGTTTAATACATAAAAATAACCCCTTAAAGTGTTCAAAATTTCAAATTTCTTGGTCATAAAACTTAATAAAATGAATACATATCTTAGAGTCGATTAAATGCAAGTTTCTTCCTCAAACTTAAATTAACACCGAATACAAAAGATTGAATACCTGCATTTTTATTGATTTAGAAGCCTTTATGAGTCAAAAATTATACACAAAAAGGAAAGGAAAATTCTAATTTAAAACTTCCATTTGTATAAGGGACATCGTACATAGAAAACACTTAATGACTTACTTCACTTAGACTTCTTAATACGAGTTTGAAAGAGGTAGAAAAATATAATTATTCATTTTTTATATCTGGCACTATTTTAGCACATGGGTTTGGCAACATAGTTTCATCTCCTATATGCATTAAATTTTTTTCAATAGCTTAATGAAAAATTAAAAAAAATTCATTTAAAACTTAACATTTTTATATGCCCATTTAGAAAGATTCAATAACGTATATGAAACTTTAAAAATATTTCCGATTTTTTTAAATCATTAGAGAATATGATGTTATTTTTGTTAGGTTTTTTGAATAATTGAAACTTGAAATTGCGTTGGCAATGAATAAAACATAAATAGCAAGTTTTATCAACATCTTTTAATCGCATGTAATTTTTTTTAATCTGTTTTTAAAAGTATCGCATTATTATTAAATGTCCTTCTTTCAAAGCAAACGCGTTTTTAAAAGGTTTACCTGCCTTTACTAGCATTGCTTTACTATTACTTATGTTTCTTTGATAACCGATGAGTTTTTAAAAGGTTTAATTATGTCATCATAACTGTTATTTTCATGGAATATAATTTTTTTTCGGTGAAAATTAAACAATTCAATTTTTATAGTAGGTTCAAAAGCCCACGCGTTTACTAACATTTTTAATAAAAGCATTTTCTCTTTCGCCCAATGGGAAAATATCACTTCATGCATTCTTTTAAGTGGGAAACATTGAAGATATTTTTCTTAGGTTCTAAGGTTTAAAAAGGTTTCCATTGTGAAATTGTTTTATGATCTCAGAATTTAGAAAAGAGCAGTTTGTGTTTATAAAAATTTTCATAAAAATTCTATATTAATTACTATTTTTAAAATTTATTGATAAACAGTTTATTATTTGTAAATCGCATTTTGGCACTCCTTTTTCTGAGAACATGAAGTTGTTTTGAACCTCGAAATCGCTTATGCAATGAATAAAGCATTAATGGCAAAATTCGTTTTCAATTTTTTTTCTCGGTTAGTAAAATGTTTTGGAGCTCTTGTCAAGCTCGAAAGAAAAAAAGCATCATATCTTTTAGAAGTTGAAGCATGCGCATTAATAAAATCACGTGATCAAAAAATTTTCAAGCGATAACTTAAAATTTGCGATGGTAAATTTCAATTTTAATTTCATGATTTTTTAGATATTGTGTCGCCCTTAAATAATTTTAGCACAATTGTCATGAAACAAATTTTTACAAGTCCAGATAAAGATATCAATTATTAGCTGCTGATTTTAAAGCAGTTCTAAAAGGCACGTGACATTACACTCAGCGGTTTCGATTGTAAACAAACATAAAAATAGATTATCTAAGTTTTATCCTGTCAGAGGGTTTGATCAACTATCAATTTTATCAAAACACTTTTCATCGATTGGATCGGATGATTCTTTTTGAGCCAATAGTAGCGCGAGTAGATTCTGGATAACCATGGGAAGACCTTTGAAAAAAACCCTGAATATTAAGTAATAATGGCAGAAAAATAAATTAATAAAAACAATAAACATATAAAAATAATATTTTATGTTGATAACTTATATAAATATCAGTTAAGTGTTTCATGCAGTGAAATAAAAAAGAACATTTATTTTAATATGTTAATGTAAACGTACACACTTGAAACTTTGAAAATCGTTCAAAATATCGAATATATTTTTAAATGTTCTCTGATCTTTTAGCTTTGAAACGGTACAAGATGTTACCCATATTCGAAATATTTCTCGAGTTATAAGGATTTTTCTTGAGATACTTTCACTAAAAATCCCAGTTTCGGTTTTTTAAAAACTCATTTTATGAAGAATGGTATTTTCCGTTATGTTGCTTCATTCAAACAATCATAATTCAACAAGAAATTAACCAAATACACTTATTTGTATATCAGAATAATCTGTATTAAACATTAAATGTTTTGTACCTCAATCAAAATTATATTTATTGAAATAAATTTTTAATAGCTATTGTGCAAATTAAAATTTAAGATATCATGTTTCAAAAAATTTGTCAATCAGCTCATTAAATGTTAATTGAAGTTGTAACTTTTTGTAATCTAGTTTTAACTTTACTTAGATGTGGCAAATGTGGCAATCTTCTGCATTATTTTATAATAATCCCATTTAAATAAGTTGAAATTATTCCTAAAACAACAATTTTTATCGATTAAATAAACAATATTTTAACTTGTTTGGTTAAATTTAAAAAATGTTGCACAAGTTAGGAAATAAGACTGATTTCCAAGAGAAAAACTTCAACAGCAGACGATAGATAATTCAAAATCTATATAGAGAAAGCTGACTCCAAAATAAAACTACATTAGCAGACGATAGATAATAGAAAAACTATACTGTGAAAGCCGACTGCGAAATAAAACTACTCTAACAGACGATAGATAATGCAAAATCTAAACTGTGAAAGCCGAAAGCCGATTCCAAAATAAAACTACTTTAGCAGACGATAGATAATTCAAAAATCTATATAGTGAAAGCCGACTCCAAAAAAAAAAAAAAAAAAAAAAAAGGCGAATGCATTTTGAGGTTTTGACAATTTGTTGCCTTCACATTTTGAGGCCTACAAAACCTCAAGTGAAAACAATACCATGTTCTGATATGATAACAAGACAATTCCTTATTTCCTTATTAGCTTTGTTCGATATTAGACAACCTAAAAATTCTAAAATTCTCACGAACCAAAAGTTTCCAATGACTTCACACATAGATACGATGGTAAAATCTGATTTTTCTGAGAAACAGAATTGGCGATATTTTCAAAAAATCTCTCCGAAAGAAACGAGACAGCCCTCTCCGCTACGAGTCCTCGAATTTGTTTTTAAAACTTCCGATCTTTGCACCCTCAGATGGAACGTCTTATCGTTTCGGATTACAGATCGTCCCAGATCGCCGTGAAGAGTTGGCGAAAAAAATAAAATCCATAAAAAGAAACTCTCGTAAATCTTGGCGATTAGATGGCGTGGTGACGGGTACCAGGGTTATCAAATCTCGAAGGGCCTACAGCTCACCTTTCATCGGGACCATCCCCGAAACAGACGATAACTCCGCCGTTGCCACACCGTAAAGAAGATTTAACGGTTTTAAATGGTCGCCGGTGACCTTGATGTTGATTTTGAATGAGCTTCTAATTGAGAGGAGTTTTTAAATAGGTACTTGAAGAAAAGAGGACCATTTTTGTCCGGTGTTGACAAAACTGTCGTCCTCAGTTGTTATGCGTATTTATTTTCTTCGTATTCAATTTATTTTTCGAACGAGAAGAGATGATTCATTTATGACATGATAGGATTTTACTGCGCACACCGCTTTTGTTATCTTGGTTTTTTCTTCTCTGAATCTATTCTAGGTTTTGTAAGAGAGATTTTATTTAAAGATGTCTCGAAAAGTATCATTCTTACTTATCGATGCATAGATTTTCATTGAAAAAATGATGAATTGTATTTAATTTTTAAAATGTTAAGTTTTGATGAATTATATTTTTCAACTTTAGTTAGCCGAAAAATATGATAATCTTGATTTCCTTATTGAAGCTAAATCTACCTGAAAAAAAATTGTTCCAGTAATATAAAAAAAAATTACGGTTCGTATTTCCCTGTTTTATTTTTAAATTTAATTTTTTAAAGTTCTTTATGGTTGTCATTCCATTTCTACAATATTTATTACAATATTACAATACAATATTTATTACAAATATAAAGCAATATTCTACAATATTACTATATATTTATTTATTTATATAACTTGTTCAAATTCTCAATCGTTTATAAAATATTTTTCAATCATCCACTGCAGTTCAAATACATTTTTTAAAAACTTGTAGTGGACGATACTGGATATTAATATAGTTATATTTTTCGCATATTAATTCATTAATTAAATCCAATTCATTTCTAATACTTCAAATAGAGTTTTAGCAGCTTGTAATGAAAATTGAAATAAGTAGGCCATAGCTCAATCGGGTAAAATGCGAGGATTTCGATATTTTTCACGTGGAGGTGAAGAATGCGAGTTCAATTCTTGCGAAAATAAATAATTTTTTGTATAATTATTTAATAAAAAGTAACTAAAATAAATTTTTGTTGTTGACCTAAGTAGGAATTGAATTAATTTTTTATGTATTATTTAATATTTCATTTCAATTTAGTTTTTTTATAGATTTGGACACACACACACATAATTGTACGAGAAATTGCTCAACGGCATGCAAAAAATTTGCTATTTAGAAAATAAATGAAATAAAAGAGAAGCTGTTCAATTGTTAACCATACCTCTAAAATACATATGAATGAAAAATACCAAATTGTTGGTTCTTCTTTTAAAGAGAACTAAGGATTTCAACTTCTGAAACTATTAAAGAAACTTTCTGACATTTGATTTAAGATAATTCCTATCATAACTGTATCCGTCAGTAACGCGAGAGTTTATATGGAACTTTTTTTTTTCACAACGTGGCTATGTTTTTGAATTAGGTGAGAAAGAAGAATTGAAAGATAAAGTGTGTGAGGTAAAGTATATATTGTGTGTTTTTAATTGAAGCGAAATTCACAAAGATGCAACAATAAAGTTGCAGGAAAATAACTAGTAGGGTGAAATACCAACTACAAACTTTTTGAGTATTTAATATTTCAAAAGAATTTCTGTTTGCAATAATATATGCATCGCTTGCATATGAAGTTGTGCTATTGAATCTGCAGGAACATGCATTGCTGTTATATGATTCATAACATTGCATGCATATCAAAATGTTGATTCTTTAAACATTTATTACACACTTTATCTGCAGCATTCTTTTCTTTTTTGATATTTGTTGGTACAATCCTTTTGTAGGGACAACATTTGCTTTTATCATTGGTAAAATCGATTGGCTACTGTATGTATCTTTAATGTTTGTCTAAATATTTTTGAATCTCCATTTAAAGCATAGAAATATGCACTTTGTTCCAAGATTTAGACCTGCGATCATTTAGGAAATATATCCCCCGTTTTTAGGTCCAGACTACAATGCTTGATTTTTTTCGGGGAATCCTTCAGCCTTGTTGGCGTAATCCTAAGAGCTTCTCAGTAGCCAAGAGCACATATTTTTTTTAATATTTTTCTTAGATTGTACTGAAACATATGATTTTAGCAATTTGAGCTGTTCCTAATAAACTATACCTAGCTGGATCCCAGGAAATGTAGATCAGAAGCTTGGAACCATGGAATTTTAGTTTTGTTGAAGATGTTGATTCAAGGACGGGTTTAGTTGTTGATTCAAGGACGACTGCACGGTTTTTCATCGCCACTTATGATGCGATGCAAAATTCCTTTCCCTTTCTGTCGTTGAAGCAGTTGCTCACACGTGAAAAGAAGCTGTGATAATTTAAGCCAGATAGCATCTACAGGACGCGAGCAATTGCTTTCGTCTAGTGGCTATGTTATGAGGCTTAAAATCCAAATATCCCGTGACCTATTCCGAGTCAATTTCATCTTCCATAACGCCGTTCGACATTTCTTGGTTTTATCTCGTATGGCAACCAATGATCTTGCTTTTGAATCATTCCTAATGCTTTCAAATGTTTCGAAACTGTTATGTGGTCGACTTCTAATGATTCTGCAAGATCAGCTAGCGTTTGACATGAGTAATGATTCCTATTGTTAGTCTTCAAACTTCTTCGGTGTGCCAGAGAGTTCTTTATCTTCAAGATCAAAATCATTATTTTTAAAGCTTCTAAACCAATCTCTATAAGTTGTTTCAGACAGAGCATGGTGGTCGTAAGTCTCAATAAGATTCTGCGACCTTCAACTGTAGATTTTTTTAAAAATAAAACAGCACATTAAAATTCCCGTCCGTTACTCTTTTTCTTGGCACGAAATTTGACATATTTAACGCAATGAAAAATAAAGTTGGTTGCACTTCCACAAAATAAAAAACGCTGAATTTCAAGATTGCTTATAGCACTTGCAAATAGATGTGTCACTATCATGAACTGACACAATCAGTTTCAGTAAAGCCAATTGTTGTAAAACATCGAGAACTAATTCAACATTCCAATAATGTTAACTGACATTGGAATGATTGCTCTATAGACTTAAAAAATATTCACATTGGAATAGATCAATATTCACATGATTCTTGTCGAATGCTCCAAAACAACTACGGGGGCCGCGGTGGCCTGATGGTAAGTTCTCGGCTTCCTCCATGGTTTTAGGTTCGAGACTCGATTCTACTGAAGAACCGTCGTATGAGGGAGTCTCTTTCACGTTAAATCTGTCACGCCGAATGCCCTCCCACTGGTGTGGCTTGGAGAGGGAGGTGCCGGATCAGTTGTCGTCCTAGTCGTCTGACCGTGGTTCAAAATGACGAGGTTTGTCCCAAAATAGCTCTCGTGTTTCTTTAAAACGGGACATTAATATAACTAAACTAATTAACTGACCAAAACAATAAGACTTTTTAAATTCATTGTGCTCTTTATAAGATGAAATAAATTGGTGGTGATATCATATTAAAGAATAAGATAATGTTTAGTCAGATGTCGTGTGCTGTTATCTAAATGACAACCAATAATGTCAGTATGAAATCACATGAAACGATTCCAGTTTTTAGGTAGGGTGAGCTATAAATGTCGAAATATTACACGGAATTTAATAATAAAATTTTATGTTTCACTTCATCCTCAAGGTCTACCAGAAACCAAATCTCTATTATTTGTTTTGCAAAACAGTTAAACATTTTCATATTTTATGCAGTGCAAACCAAATCTGATGACTAAAAATTAAAGTAAATTCTGGGAATTAGTCTACTCTAGCATAAATGAACTAAGACTTTTCCGAGTTCAACTACTTGGAACAAAATGTATTTGCGGTCTTGTCATAAAACAACAGATATCAATTTCTTGGACAATGTTTATCATGCACTGACAAATTGATATCTCTGACTTTAATATACCTTTATTTTCGGATTCAAAAAACGAGTTTGAAATTTGTTTTCTCCTAAATTCCTGCATGATCCGGAACGAATTTTCTTTTATTATATCAATAGATTTAAATCTATTGATACAATAAAAGAAATAAAATGTTTTGGTGTCATATCAGACAAAAACGAAGTTTTTAAGCCGAATTTGTTGAATTTTTTCATCAAAATATCTCAAATATCTAATGGCACCGTGAGGAAAAGCATTATAGGGGTGCAATATCATCAGATATCTAGCAATAATACAAGTCGTTTTCGATTTTTAGATATTCGATCCTGAAAGAGTTCTTTTTGTCAACAGTCTAGACAATCTTGAATCTGTCGACAATATCCAGCGTCTCAGACAATATTTGAACACGTGTGTAACGATATTGAACTTCTATTACTTTCAAAACTATTATTATGCTCAAATAAAATAATAATATCAGAAATCACAAATTAAAACGGAAGTATGATTCATCCAAGATGGACTTTACACCTTCTTTAAATATTTAATTTTGATAAAATATTTTTGATTTTGATAAATAGTTGCATTTCAAGAGTCTTTAAAATGTATCAAATATTTTGTAGCCGAAACAATGTGGTGAAAACAATTTTTTAAATATATTCTTTGCTCAACTATGAAAAATCGACAAAATCAAAAAAGGAAAAAAAATAAAAAATAAAACGATAACATAAAAGAAAATATAAAGTTTTGACTGAGTTTTATATAAATCCCAAAAATATTTTATAAATGCCTGCAAAGGACTTTAAACATATATTCCTTTTAAATGAACTTCATTGCTTTTTGAGTATTAATAAAAATTCTTTACAAAATAATGATTCCAAAGAATTTTCTTCAAATGATTTTCGTAAATTGAAATATGAACTCATGAATTGAAGAAATATGAATTGAAATAAATTGAAATTTTCAGGAGGGCAAATTTAAAAACTAACAGATTAGCAATATCAGATTTTTTCGAAAATAATTTTATCTGCTTGATATATGAATATGTTGCTAAAAGTAGTACATTGAAAAAGTTCTTAATTGTTTTCATTCTCTTCGTCTATAAATTTCAAATCTCGATTATACAAGTATACATTTTCATCTATCTTGATATTATTCGTTGCTGTGAAATAATATATATTTTTAAATGCGAAGGAACATTTGCAAGAATATTAAACTGTCTGTCTATAAAGAATATTAAACTGTCTGTCTATAAAGAATATTAAACTGTCTAAAGAACTTTTAAACTGTCTGAATGTTTGCAAGTTCTCAAATAAATTGATATAGATATAGATATTACATCTATGTACCGAATTCCAAATGGACAGACTTCCCCTAAACGGAGTTTGCTGGAAATTTTATAGAAATCTATAAATTTGGTGTAGAGACCGCGTACCAAATCTCATCCATCTAGCTCAAAACGTTTTTGAGTTATCTTTATTACAGGCAGACCGACGGATATTTTCCATAAATGTGTTTTCCGAATTCAGAATGATCTGACAAGTGGGGAATCGTAAAAATTTCGAGTTCACATTTTTTGACAGTTACTATAGTTTATCTATACTACGCATACGAGAATGTGAAAATAGGCAAGAAAAAAGACTTGTGTTTAATTTCAAACTTGAGGACTGAAATCTATATCTATATCTATACTTGTAATAAAGCTCAATGTGTGTGTGTGTGTGTGTGTGTTGGCGCTCTACAGGCCAGACCGTTGGACCCACAGCTACCAAATTTGGTACATGCTCGCCTTGGAGGTCCGGAATGTACACCTCCGAGCCCGTTTTTCGAATTTTTAATTAGAATTTGAATTAAAAATGAATCGAAGTTTCGACGTTTTTCCTCTATAACTTCCGAAAATATTATCGCACAAACATGATTTTTACATCAATTTGTTTAAAAAATTAGCTTTCTAATGGTATCAGTGTTTTAATGTATTACTTAAGCTTCTATTTTTAACGAAATTTAAAGAGATATTTTAACCATGTTTTAGCACGTGACTGGATAAAATAAAATCTAATACTATAATACGAGGAATGGTTGCCAAGTCGAAAATCGCCCCAGAATTAATAAACTCCGGTAAACTTGGGGGTCTGGGGTTTTTGGCCACGAGGAATCGATTGGCGCCGGTTTTGAAGCGCTACGGTAGAGCAGTTCGGAGTTACAGATAGGATATTTTCAAACTTAATTAGTTCGCTATAATGGCTACTTAAATTTTCAAGCGGTAAAGTGCTGCCATCTATAGCCAATATGGCGAACTAATAAAGTTTTATGTTTATGCTGTTATAGGTTTATAATATGTTTCTTACGTATATATATATGTTTGGTTTTTCTAAATAAATTTGTCAAAAATATTGAACTTCAACACACTTTAATCTTTACCTTTACTTTACCTTTGTATAGAATAGTTCCCTTTCCAAACTCTAACTTTGTTTAGAATAGTTTACAATGGTGCACTTTAACCGGTTATATTTTCACCAATGGTTTCACAAATTTTCTTATGGCATGTATTGTTTTGATAAATCACAATTGAAAATTTAAATCTTCGAGTTAGCTTCGATACCTGTTTTCTCCGAGCGGAACTCGGTCACCCGCTGGTAAATATAAAATGTGATATTTTCTAAAAAAATAAAGGCAAAGCCAAGGTTTCTATAATCCTTAGCAACATCTAAATCATTTATTCAATAATTTCTTTCCCTTTTTAGATTTCTTTAAAAAAACATATTTAATATTTTGACAACATTTATCTTGCAGAGAAATTATAAAGAGAGCAAGGCACGTAAGTATTTAATTGAAAATTTTAGAACGCATTGCTCTTGGCGAACCAGCTGGTTGCCAAAAGCGGCTAGTTCATATAATAAGTTTAATAAGCATCTTTTCAGTCCTAAGACTTAACGTGTCTTTCTCTGGAAGTTTAATATTTATTATATAATTTTATAATTATATAATTATATAATTTTATAATTTATTAATTATATAATTTTCTTTTTAGATAGATAAACCCCAATGCGAAATGTCGAATAAAAATGAGAATTTTCAATGTTTAGTTACAGCTTCCAAAAATCAAAGGCACACGATTAAAATTTTTTCCCCTTGAGTTAGTACTTAGCACTAGAAATGGTGTATGTATTGATTTAGGAAGTCAATAACCTGTAACAAAGTTTCTACTTTTCGGAGCCAAATCAACAGGTTCTTTGAACTCTGTCATCAAAGTTTTGAAAGAACCCGTTTTTTTTTGTTTTTGAACCTCTGACATATATATCTTTGCAATCGTATTGCAGAAATATTTACTTACACATTTTTCGTCAAACATTTTGAAACTGATTCGAAATTAATTTTATCTTTGTTGATAGAATTGTATCATCAGATTTTCAGTAAAACTTCTGAAACTGAGTCATTGTCTGACTTTTTATTAAAAAATGTTACTGTATTTGTAATTGTTACTCTTGATGCTGAAAGTGTAATTTAAGCAACGCTCTGTTCATAATAGAACCACTTTTGCTATAATTATTCTCAGATCGATTTTATTATTTAATTTTTTATTCTAATTATTATATATGTAAAGAATTTATTACACGAATTATACGCGAAATATTTTTTTAAATATAATCCCACATTAGTCGAATGGAAATTCCCAGATATGTACATATATTATGTGTATAAAAATTCTAAAATTCTAAATTATCGTTTTTTAATTTTGCATTTTATTAAAAATAATGCCTTTCTTTTGAAAAGTAAGGTATTTTCAGCAAGTTTTAAATTATTTTTATGCTGTTGGTTTATATGAATTTTTAATATTTATATGATTTTATATATATCTCTTTCTAAGATTTAAAATTTTGGAAGCAGATGGTAGGTACATTGAAGAGACTTTTGATTTTAAAGTTCGCTTTATTCCATGTCCGGAGACAGGCATGCATATTTACAAGCAGCGTGACCAAACGGAAGTGACGGAAAAGGGCAGAAATTAATTTTCCCTTGTTTTATATCGCATTTTCTGATAGGGAAAATGCTGTTTACAGTGCTAATAGAATGATTTTAGATAAGGATTTTCACGCAAACGGGAAAGGGAAACATAGGGATATTTTGAAATGATCTCTATGAAGTCAAGTGACGCTAAAACTCATCTTAAAATAGCTGATTTCTCCAGATGGATTGTCTTTGACTTGCCATAAGCAACAGCACATCTGTACAATTTTAGTACCAGCTCATCTGTCATCTTCGTCATCTGACGATGGTTCAAAATGATGAAGTCCTTCCCCCAAACCCCTAGTGTTGCTTTCAAAACGGGACGTTAGTATATCTAAATTAAAATTATCAAGTTTTAATTTGATATCAAGTTTTTATAATATAATTAGAAAGAAATAATGATTCTGATTTAACTCATTTACTGAGTTTGTTCTTTATTTTTTATATTATTTGAAAAAGAAACAAACAAACATGGAGACTATTACTGGGACAAAAATAGCCCCATTTCATTAGTTAAAAAGTTGAATCCCATCTTTCGGATACTTACCTATTGCATCTTTCTTGAAACAAAATCCATTTATCATGAAACAAGACCGTCGATTTGAGACTTAGTTTCGGAAAATTAATCAAAGTAAGTGCGGTATAAAACATTAAAAGAACAAACAAAACTCCAGGGGAAAAGGTTTTTATCGAACAAATAGATGGCTTAGGTGACTAAGATTGGGTCCTCAGTCGCCAAATTCTTCCAAAAATATCATTAATTTATGCAGTTATAAAGTAAACGTTTCGAATTGGGTTTATTTTTTATCCGCATGTCAAGAAATCATTCTGATTAAAAATTACCTTAAAATTCCAGTAATGAAAAAAGAAAAAAAGTATAGAGACTGAGGAATACACTTTTAAATTATTTGGCTGATCTTTGAACAATAACTTTGCCAGAGAATTAGGAATTTTAAAGGATTTTACTACTAATCTACGGTCTGTCATTCATATTGATAATTTCATTCCAGAATTTACAACTTATTTAAAAAGTTTTGAGAGGAATATGTCTCAAATTAAAAAAAATATCGAGAAAAATCAAGACCGTCGATCGGCGTATGCAGACCAAGTCCTAACATTAAACTTGATGATTTAGTTTGTTGTCTGAAACTAGACGGTAACAAGTGATTTATGCTGAGAAACGGTTGTTCTTTGGAAACTGATGATTTGGCCTGCTGATTTCAATTTTCCCTGCAAACTGCTAAAACTCCATTTAAAGAATTACAAACTAATCAAATTTACTTAATGAATTAATATTTGAAAAAAAAAAGAAACAACTGTATTAACATCGAGGGTCATCTACTAGAAGTTTAAGAAATGTATTTGGACTTGATTGGATGAATAAAACGAAGTTTTCGATCAGAAATTCTATTAAAAATATAGACGTTTTTAAAAGTGGAAATATATGTTGGGATGAATTATTACGCATATAAAATGTAAGATTTCTGTATCCATCTATAAAGTGTAAGATTATTTTAATAATATTTCGAGATTCTGAGCTTTCTAAAGTTTTCAATCTATAACCTTCATTGTATTCTTTTTTTTTTTTTCTTTTTAAAGAATTTAGCTAAATAAAATGAAGCATTAAATCTTTGAAATTTTAACGAATAAAATAATTCATCTACAAAATTCAAATTAATAAAATAGCATTTTTTTCCTAAAATTATTATTGTTTTTGTTCTTGATAGAGAATTTAAGGATCAATAATATATATTAAAATGATTTTGAAATGTTGGCATTTATTCCATACGTTCCGAAAGAAGCAATATAAAATGCACTTGTATTCGAAACTACTATTAAGTAATATTAAAATCTACTTCATTCGATAGCAATAGATTTATGAGAAAAATATTACAAACAGAAATAACTAAAATTACAGTAAGAAAGCAAAGAGAATTAAAGAATAAAAATTAAATACAAATATACGAGCAATGAAAAAAAGTCGTTTGGTCTAATTATAATGTTGAAGAAGAAGCAAAAATATGTAGTTTGCTAAAGTGTTTATCATGAAAGGCAAAAAAATTAGACCAAGGGATTAATTCCGAAGCTAATTTTAAGTGTTCCAGATTTTAAGTTAAAGATTATAATTTCTGGCATCTTAACAAATATTATTTTTTCCCCTTGGAATTCAAATTGGAATGGAATGTTTGTAAATAAACAAAATTTGGTAATAAATGAACGAGGAAAGTAGACAGTTGTTTACAACTGGAAGACAAGGATGATGATGACGTTTTTTTATTTTAAATTCCGTCACAATTAATGATAAAATTTGAATAATTGCTTTTAATGTAGTACATTTCAGTTTTTATTTTTTGTTCAAATATTTGCTTTCTATCTTGAAAATATTCTGATTAAATGAAGAACTTGAAAAATTTTCATGATCAATATATTTTAAAGAACTTTATATATGTTTCTGCTATTGAATGCTTTGAAGTATGGTTAAGAGAACTGGTTTTTAGTGAATAATAGTTACGAAAGAGCCTATTAGGAAGCGATTTTTGGCGATTAATCTCTGGTACGAGATAAATACCCAAGTACTAGAAAGCCGAGTATGTGTTTTGGATGAATATTTTCCAACTGATTGAAAACAAATATTGACAGGATTGTAATTATAATCACAAAATCCTATTTCGAAATTTCATTTATTGAATTCATTATGTTTTTGGATTACCGCATTTATACAATGCGAAAATACAGACTGACAGGTAGTTAAACCCTTGACAGATTTGATTCAAAATTTCATAAAGAATTGCATTTTAGATTTTAAAACTGTGGAACAAACTTCTTTTTATTAAATTATTATACCGTTATATTGTTTTTTATTTTCGTTTGTAACAGGATAACCAGAGATAGTTCAAAATTTACAGGAAATTACTGTAAGAACCGAATACAAAGTTTTACTCATCTAGCTGAATGCGATTTTGAGTAATAGCGCTCATAGATAGGCAAAGATACAGAGAAATAGGAATGTTGTCATAATTTCAAATAGCAGGAGTGTTCACATACTCCCCAATAAAAGTCTTATCCCTTTCCTTTTGTACAAAATTGTTGATCTTGGGAAAGCCAACAAATAACTTGCGATAATAATGAAAAACAGTTGTTTGGAGTGAATATAGCACGTATATTGAACGTCTTTTTGCCGACTTACTGACTAAAATATTTGTCACATACTGGGGCTTTTCTCTTATAAAGGGGATAACAAAAAATCGACAAATAGTTCTTAGTTGAAAAAAGTGAAAAATAGCCAAAAAAGTCGCCGAATAATTATAAGTTTAAAAAAGTGAAAAATTGCCAAAAAATGCAAAATTACGTCAAATTTCTCTTAGTTGCCCCTTAACTTTGTTCTCGTTTTATTCACATTGGCGACATTTGTTTTGTTATTCGCTTCGATTGGCGACTTAAGTTTGGCTCACATTTGCGACATCATGAGCCCATATAACGGAAAAATACCCCAAAGTTAAGGGTAGTAGAAAGTTGAAAGATAACATATTGATTTTTATCGATTTAAGTGATTGCATTTACAAGTTATTTTGCGCTTACATACATGCGAAACTGTAGTACGATAGACAATCACAAAAAGGTGGTGTTGATTCAAAATTTGATAAATATCCATATTTTGAATTCTAAACTTGTATGCCAAAATTTATCAACCATACTCTATCCGTTTAGTTATAACCGAAATTACTTCTACTCGCACAATCCTACTACTCTGAACGGATTTCTTTCAAAATCTGAAAAATTCTACCAATTTGGTCATAATTCTATCTATATCAAATTTCATTAATTTTTGAATTATGGTGTTTACAGACCTAAAAAAAACTGATAGATGAACAGATAGACAGTCATAATGGCAATAATGTGATTTTTGGATGCAAGGAAGTAAAGAGTCGTGAAAATCTCTAGTTCGAATGTTTTGACGATTACAATACTTCCTCTACACTTCATATATGAGAGAGAAAAATATTTTCCACACACTGGAACGTCGAGGCCGGAGTATCCTGATTGGTAGGGTGTTGGAATCGCATTCCTTGGGTTGCGAATTCTAACCTCAAAGGCCGGAGACCTTCGTGTGTGGTGGTGGCTACTCACGTATAAATCTACCGTGTTCATAAAGTCCTCCATGACGAGAATAATACAACTGGGGGCACTGGATCAGAGGTGATCTTTGTCTGATCCAGATCTAAATAACGATCTGTGGAAGAGTGAATGAAGTCCGTATGAATGAAGGGTTGTAACGCTTAAGTAACTAACGTGTTCCCTTGACCCTAGATGGCGCTATTGAAAAACAAGAGACGCTTAAAAAATTCGTATTAAATGACAATGGCTCTTTAATAAGAGGGCTCGTCAGTGACAAGCACCATTAGAAACGTGGAAATTTATCAAAATTCCAATTTTTCTTCTTTTTTTTTTCTAACGATTATTAATGATGCTTTTTTAATATTTTTTGTAAGAGAAAATAAAAAGTTATGCTCCAGATTCAGAAAGCACTAAAACGAGGAAATTCTTCAAAACATTTAATTTCATTTTTACCACTTCAGATTACTATATTTTCTCTCTATATATTTTAATAACGAGAAAGTCAAAGTTCATTAAATTATCTCATGACATACTCCACAGCTCCACTGGCTCCAAAACATCATTTTTCAACTCCCAGCTCGAATAGTTAGCAATAATCCTAGAACTGAGTTGACAGATTTCCATAAACACCATATCGAACAGCGATGCACCTCATTCACTACAAAGCTGGGCCAACCATTCACAAAATAAACAAGTCAGGCTCTACAGACACAAAGTTTTTCTGTTCACACACCTCCTAGCCGCGTTCAGTCAACTCATCAAACCCTTATTCACCACACACTCACCTCTTTCATTCCCCCTGTCGGCCCTAGAAGAAAAAAAAAAAGCGGTCCACTTCACAACTGATAAACGGATTGTCCATCAGCAATAAAGTTTTCGTCGCTCGGATGCTATCTGTGACCGATGGAAAAAGATTGAGAAAAGGATTAAATAAAAAAAGAAGAAGTCACGTCAGAAAGACGATAGAGGTGATGGCGCAAGACGGGTTAACAAGACTCGTTTCGAAACGGAAATCACGTCGTCTCCGAGATGGGATAGAAAAAAAAAAAAAAATAAGAAACGAAAGAATCAAAGAAAAAGGGAAGTTCGTCCTTCCCAGAGAGGCTTGCGGCCTTCACAGAGTATCGCCTTTTTTCGTTTCTTTCTATGAGTGAGCGAGCACTGACACTTAACGGTTTGGATATCGGATCGGAAAAGGGTTGGCTCTAGGAGGTGGCGATTAGATCGGAAATGACCTTGAGAGCGAACTATTATGTTTGAGTCATTGCTACAGTAATTGTAAACAAGCAGGTCGCTGAAGGTGAAAATATCTCTCATTTAGATGATTGAAATGAGTAAATGAGTTTGGAAAGTAGGCTTGACAATATAATAGAAATTTGGCTGTAGAAAAATTGATTTTATAAATGGTGTATTCTAGAAAATTTTCTCTCAAGGCTCATTGGTTATTTATTAAAAAATTTAGTTTAGAGATGGGCTCTGGTAAGGAATCTCAACGGGAATGACTTCGCGATCCATTATATTATAGGGGTAACGAGTCTTCTCCGTGATCTGGTTGTCCCGGGTTAGGCATGGTTGTTTTGTTTCTGTTTTATCTGTGAGGTGTGTGAATGTGCCCTTCCTGTCTGTAAAATGGGGCTGTGCAAGCGAATGTGATGCGTGAGTTGCAAAGTCATACTCTTAGCCCTAATTCGCTCTACTAAAACAAGAGATGCTCCCTATCGGCTTAAATCACTGTCTTAATAAGAGCAGGCTTGTCCATGTCAAGTACCATAAGAAACAGTAACAGTTTAGAGATAGTTTCTGGTAAGGAATCCCAGATATTCCAAGTTCGGGAGTATTCTGTGGCGAAAAGAAGAAAGAAAGCCACTTAAAGATAATCCCTTTTTTTATTCTCTAATAAGATGACACCTTTATTTTCGAAACATATTCGTATTTTGATTCAGATGGAAATACATTGAATACTTAACTCATCTGTATTCTTGAAGCAGTTTAAATTTAGAGTTATTATCGTAATGAAAGGATTATTTTTTACTTTCAATCATTAAAATTTTATAAATCAATGCTCGTATGAAAAGTGGAAAAAACAGTTAAACGATCAAATAAAATGCATCTTATTTTTCATAGAATTCGGAAAATAAATTAAACCTCGGTAAGCAAAATACGTGTCCGATTTTGTCATATTTCAAATATAAAATAAAAATCTCCCATCGCTAACAACTTGACTTCAAAATTTTGATATACCTCTATGTCTTTGAACTCCCTCGTATGAAGAAATCCATTTTTGGAACTCTATTTGTCTGTCTGAGAGCAAGATGTCTCAGAAACATGAGCTGCACGAGTGGAAATTTGTTCAGATAAAATTTTGCATTTCCATCAAATTTTGAGCAAAAATAATAAAGTAATTGGCTAGTTTCCCATATGTCTGTTTTCAATATTTTAGAGGATAGCCGATAGTAACATGTTTTTTACGACATTTCTTATGGTAATATTAATTTTCTAATGTCTAATAACTTAGATTTATTAATCATTTCCCAAAACATATTTAATAAAAATTCACATTTTTCTCAAAACACATTTAACATAGATTTATTTTATTATTTCCCAAAATTAGGGGAAAGGCATAAATCTGTCATTGTAGTTGTTTATCCCCCTTAGATTGAACCCCAATTCCTAAAAAGTAAAAGATCGGGGAATGAAGGGTGCAGTAGGTGATGAGGGTAAAGACCCCTGAACACCCGAGGGCAAAAGCTTGATTATAGCTCATATGCAGATGATACTCACACATTCGCTTGCACATCGGGGGATTTTTCGGGGCTGGGGGCTTTTTCACACACCTCACAGATAGATCACAGGTAGAAAACAAACAAACAAACAAAACACTTAGTCTGGGACGCCTAGAGAAAGTGGAATATTCGTTATTACTAAGCCAATAAGTCGACTAAATCTATGGTAAAAAGCAAAAAATATATGCGTGTGTTTATCAAAATATATGCGTGTGACTCAATAGATTTTCCTAAGTGGTTAACACCAGAGACCTGAAATTTGGTTCTTGGTTGTAATTCAAGGTGAGTTATTAAATTTTCAATCTTTTCAGCTACACCTTTTAATCAATTTATTAGATATTTAATTAAGAAGTGAAATAAAAAAATAATTTTAGTCGTTTTTATATCAAAAACTTCGAAAATACTAATCACACAAAAATTATTTATACATCATCATAAAGAACATGTAACTTAAAACAAATTTTTTTAAAGTCAATTTCTACTTAGGTCAAGAAAGAAACTTCTTATTCTAGTTACTTTTTATTAAATAATTATAAAATATGATTAACTATCAAAAATTGATTGATTTTCGCGAGAACTGAACTCGCATTCTTCACTGTCACATGAAAAATACCGAAATCCTTGCATTTTACCGATTGAGCTACTGTATTTCAATTTTCATTACAAACTACTAAAACTCTGTTTAAAGTATTAAACATAAAACTTAATGAATATTTGATAACATTCGTTAGATTTTCGCCGAGTTCAAATACTCTACAAGTTTAAAATAGTGTATTTAAACTCGAATTAATGAATAATTTTTTAAAAAAATTATCGATTGAAAATTTGAACAAGATACATACATAAAAATAGGGAGAGTGTGAATTAATAGTAGGAATTGAAAAAAAAAAAAAGATTTTTTTTTATTTGGTAATTTTATTGAGGAATAATGTTTTTTTCTTTTGGTTACAGTAAACTCTTTAAAATTGATTTTAAACAATTAAATTTAAAGAAATTTATTTTTTATGGAACAGGATTATTATAAATGCTCCATTGCTAAGTAGCAGTGAAGCTTAGAATTATTCAACTTAATATTTTGATATTTTGTTTTTACTTTTGTCAACACTTTGTATTGATTTTAAATGAATCCTGAAGTTTAATTAGGCTAACAATCTTTAAACTAAAAGTTAAAATTTTTTTTATGTGCCTCTACAACTCAAAAAATAATCATGTACCTAATTTGGAAGCTCTAAATGCAACTACCTGCCCTACAGGAGTTTGAATTACGTGTTACTTTATTTTGAACTGTATTTTTACAATTTTTCTGTCGCCTAGCTTGAAGAAAGTAAACTAAACTGAAAACATTATCATATTAAATGCTAGCGTTCCGACAAGTAATTCGATGCATAAATATTTGCTGAATAAGAGGACTTGTTTATTGCTCTGGAAAATTAATATACAAGAGATTTTTTAAGTTGACTTTTTCCGGAAAATTAATCTACATATTTTCACCATTCTTAAGTAATTTTACCAGTAAAAATTTAAGAAAATAATTAAATAAAACAGCAAAATGCTGAGCTCTCTTGCCTCTAAAAGTGGACATTGGTGTTCTAAAAGTGAAAATAATATTAGAGCTTTTTTTCTGTATAAGTTTCATTTTCTGTCCAATCACATAATTTAAGTTCGAATTATTGATTTTACAATATTTTTTCAAATATATTTTTACTCAGGTACTTTAGTGCGCAATTC
Source organism: Argiope trifasciata (assembly GCA_026543055.1). NCBI lineage: Eukaryota > Metazoa > Arthropoda > Arachnida > Araneae > Araneidae > Argiope > Argiope trifasciata. The sequence continues at coordinate 825,737 of JAPMOQ010025585.1, forward strand.
AATTACACACACGAAGTAAAGTTAAAAAAAATTCTTAACTCAACGCTGAACTGAGAACACCGTGACTGACGAATATTCGACTTTTATACCAGCAGGGAAAGTTCCAGAACACCTTTCAGGTGACAGTAAAGTCCAGAATACTTATCCGCTAAACTAAAGAAAGGTCCAGAATCTTCTGGGACACGAAATAAAGTACATAATTCAAGGAATTAAATATTTACAAAAATAGTGAATCGTATCGCAGTTAGCGAGATTCGGACTCACGATCTCTTTATTACGAGATCAGTGTGATAAACATTCGGTTATGGAAGACGTCTGCTTTCGTTTCAATATGGCAATATTTACAGACAGATTTCACAGTTTTCAAAAGCGTTATTCTCTTAATATGCAAAGGGTCCACTTTAAAGGAAGAGGAAAATAGCTTGTCAAGTCTCATTATTTTTATGGAGATGGCAGCAGTACAAAGAGTTATTTGACAATTTATAACAGCCATTTGGAAGGGTTCCTTTTGCATTATTTCTCACTTCAATCGAAGAAAGCTTTGAAACGTGGTCACTGAATTACCGAGTAGATTTAAAAAAAAAGATAAATGACACTTGATGATTCACTAACTGCGCTTTAGAATTCACATTCAGAATATATTCATTGCTGTGGTCTTTCGAAATACAGGGATCGAAAGGTAATATTTAACTTCCTTATTAATATTCATAAATTTGTATTGGTTATTTTCTCTGAATAACGCATTTATATAGAGAAAGAAACACAATACAGAAATTTCAGATAGGATAAATAAATATAATTTGATCTCTTTATTTATAAAGTTCCATTCCAAAAAAGTTTACAAGGCAAAGGAAAAATGCTTTATCGATACTTATAATAAAGCTCAATGTGTTTGTGTGTGTGCGTGTGTGTGTGTTGGCGCTCTACAGGCCAGACCGTTTGATCTACAGCTACCAAATTTGGTACATGTATACCTTGGAAGTCGGGAATGTGCACCTCGCAGCCCTTTTTTCGAATTTTTAATTAAAATTTGAATTAATTAAAATTCAAGAGAAATATCGACGTTTTTCCGCTATAACTTCCGAAAATATGATCGCATAAACATGATTTTAATATCAATTTAAAGATAAAAAAATTTACTTTCTAATGGTATCAGTGTTTTAACGTATAGCTCAAGCTTCTATTTTTAACGAATTTTTAAAGAAATATTTTAACCATGTTTTTTTAGCACGTGACTGGATAAAATAAAATAAAACAATGCCGGAAGTTCAAATTAAAAAAAAAACAACTATCATCGCAAATCAAATCTAAAGAAATGCAACTTTCGGCACGTGACTGGATAAAATAACATAAATATAAAATGTGATATCTTTTAAAAAAAATAAAGACAAGGCAAATAGATTCTATGATCGTTTGCAATATATATATAATTAATTCCATAAATTATCTTTATTTACAGTAAATCTGGTTGAATTTAGACAGGATATGAAATCCCGACTTAATGGCGTATTTCTATAATCGTTTGCAATATTTGTATCATTAATTCAATAATTTTTTCCCTTTTTCGCTTTCTTTAAAAAACATATTTAACATTTTGGCAATATCACCGAAAAAAACATTTTTAATATTTTGGAAGCATAATCGATAAATTTTAAGAGCATTAAACTCAAAAAATTTTTCCGAATAAAGTTACCGACTCTTTAACTACTAATAACTGAATCTTTTAACTTTAACTGTTTCTTAAATTTTGGCTAATGAATATGTGATTTAATTGAAAATTTTAGAACGCATTACTCATGGCGAACCAGCTGGTCGCCAAAGGCGGCTAGTATTATAATAAAACAAAATATGGAGATAAAAAGGAAAATCGCAAAATTACTTCTTTAAAATGCACAGTGCATTTGGAAATTGTAATTTGCAATGCGCGTTTGTTATTTATCGTATCAGCATGAATTGACAATAAGTATTTTAAAATTGCTTCAATCGTTTCAATCGTTCAATCGTTCAACGAAATCAATCGTTTTTTGATAATGAATAATTTTTTTGATAATTATGTAATAAAAATTTTCTTTGTTTGGTCTAAGTAGGAATTGAATTAAATTTTTACTTACGTTTTTACTTGTTGTTTTATTGTTTAGATAACAAGAGCTATCGTAACAGTCTCTGAAATGCAACAATTAAGCAAATTAATGAAACAAATTGTAAAAAGACATCAGAAAAATGGCATGGCATTTTTATTTGTATATAAGTTGCATCAGTTACCAAGTACCATGAATGAAAAAAAACTATATCTATTGTATTAAATTATTTTGGACTTAAAATTATTTATTAAATTAAATAATAATAACTTAAAAATTGAACTATTTAGGATCTATTAATTTTTTGCTGCATTTTAAGCAAAATGATAATTTGATTTCATACATTGTCTTAACTTATTATTTAGCTCATTGCCACCAAATATCGCGATGCATGGAATATTTTTCTTTAACTTTCAACTGAATTCTTTACAGAACAGAATTACAATTCTTCATGAGTTTGAAGTAAAACAAATGAAACTGAATTCCAGCCCTGCAAGTGTGGAAGGCCGTGAAAAAACAAAAACTATTTGAAGATATATCCATAAAATATTTATTCAGACTCATTATTTATCCTTTTAATTTAAAGCCGTTTTTTCAGATTCGTGACCTTCTGTTGTCTGTGTCTTTTGGTGGATGGAAAGATATGGGAATCAACTCGGGAAGGTAATTGCTACTTCTGTCAAAATATATTCAGCCTTGGCTTTGTTTCATAAAGCAGGTATTCGGAGCTGGTTTAAAAAAATACATAAAATTTTAGTGGCGTTGATATTAATTATAAACCTAAGAAAAATGAACGTAATACTTTTCAACTTATCTCGCTACCTCATGGGGACAGCTCTGTTTGAAATAAGCAGAAATGAATAAAAAACCTGCAATTTTATTTTATCGTTTCTTCAAAAAATATATATGATTATATTCAATAATAAGTAAATAGAAAATTTTTAAAAATATGATTACATTCAACAATAAGTAATATGAATTTAAAAAAAATGATTACATTCAACAATAAGTATTAATAAGAAATTTAAAAAAAATATAATTACTTTCAACAATAAGTAATGTTAATTTTTTTAAAAATATGATTACATTCAATAGTAAGCAATATGAATTTTTTTTAAAAATATGATTACATTCAATAATAAGTAATATGAAACAAAATTTTTAAAGTTAATTACTATTTAGATAAAAAAAAATATAAATTTTGATTTGTTTACTTTTTATCTAATTATTACAATTAATATAAATATGCATTATATATACGCATGATATAATCACAATATTAAATGGAAAAATAATTTTTTTCCAGCGATTTACACGCTTGACCACTGACGGCATATATTCCTATATTTATAGCCTACTAAATATCTTATGTAAGATAATTTGTTTCTCTCACATAAAACTAAGAGTAATTCTCATAAAAGTATTGATTTTCGTGGTAATTGAACTTAAATTCTTCATTTTTCAAATGGAAAATACTGAAATCTTCGCATTTTATTGATTGGACTACTCCCTGTTGATTTCAAATTTCATTACAAATTGCTAAAACTCTATTTAAACCATTGCAAATTAATTAAATTTAATTAATGAATTAATATTTGAAAAAAAACCCCATGTATTAGCGCCAAGTGTCATCCATTACAAGTTTTAAAAAATGCATTTGAACTTGAGTAGGTTTATAAAAACTATTTTATTAACGATTGAAAATTTGAACACGATATATAAATATATTTATATAGGGAGAGTGCGAACTAAAATGATGCTATAAATTGTATTGTTCTATGAAATAAATGTTTGAAGAGTTAAGACTGAAAAAGTATTATACATTTAAATGACTTTTCTCAAAATGATATCATAAATATATTTAAATAGATTTAAATGTTTCAGATTTCTTAATTTTTGTATTAATTAAATGAAATTAACAATAAAAATTTCTGTCAGTAATCAAAATAAAATGGTGCGTAAATGTTAATTTTTTTTTTTATCTCACTGAAAATAAATTTTAGCTTAGCAAAAAAAACTTCTCTGAAAATAGAGTAAATGTGCATAAAAGTATTTCTAAAAAATTAACATTTAATTGGAATTACAAAATCATATGTAACTTTGTAAAAATAAATTGGCGATGAAAAATAAAAAAAAATTACAAAATTAAGATGCCTGGAATGTTTTAAAATTGTGATATATATATATATATATATATATAGAGAGAGAGAGAGAGAGAGTGAGAGAGAGAGAGAGAGAGAGATTGCATGTATAAACGTATAATAATCTCTAAAAAATATATACAACACACACACAAAATCGTAGAGTAGACTGGGTTTGTTTACAAAATCAATTTCCGTTACAACTTTTCATGTTGCCATGAAATTAATACAAAATTTATAGTTTGATTTATATAACGTCAGTGCGACATCCTGCCCACTCTGGCCAATCTCCAGGGAGATGACCAGCTGCACTGGTGGGGAAGATGGGATGTTTTTCGGTATAAGACAAATCAGAAAACCGTAGTCGACCACCAAGTAATATTACATTGTTCTCAAGAAAACGGTTAAATGTTTCTATTTTTGATTTCTTAGGAAGGGACTTTTCTTTCATCAGGGCTTCAGATTCTAACGGAAATGCTTCTTTTTGAACAGTCTGAATGCAGTAACTACGAGCTTCATTCAGTTCTGGAGAATTAATTCACCAATTAGCTTTTCTTGGTTTTTACAGTTGTTGAGAAATCGAAGAATCCATCATGTTACACATAAGATTTTGAAGTAAGAATTGTAGTTTTCATCATTTATTACTGGTTGAGTAGATACAATGTGAAGGGTTTGTACTTTTTGTTTTTTAGCTTCTAAGTTTTGACTGATTTCTTCATTGACAGTTTTTGAAACTGACCAATTTTCTTCAGATTTAACTAGCAATTCAGGTCCCTTCCACCAAAGGTCTAAGTTTTTAAGTGATGATGGTGTGACTTCTTATGAAAGTTTTTCAGCGGGATTGTCCATGTCACGGCAATGTATCCACTGTGAAGGATTAGCATGGGTAACTATTTTGGTTACTCTTTTGCAAACAAATGTTTTCTATTTGTTGAGGTCACTGCGAATCCATCCCAACGCAACTTGAAAATCACTCCGCATTATTGCCTTTTCTGAACGGGTATTAGTTTTAGGACTGAAGTATTGTAACAATCGTGCTCCCCTTAGTGCAGTTAAAAGTTCCAAACCGGGTAAGGTAATTCTCTTGGCAGGTGCTAGTGCATTACGACTGCACACAAAATGCACTTTCGGCTTGTCATCTTGAAGAGTAACAATGTACAATACTGCACCGTAGGCACTTTGAGATGCATTACAAAACACATGAATTGCATATGAAATATTTAAACTTCGAGGAATCCGTAGGGAGTAATTGTCGCTCTTTTCTTGTACAGTTGCATACCACAAAGTAGAGAACTTTATTGGCAGTATTTCATCCCATTTTATTCCGAGTATCCAGGTATCTTGAAAAAGGATTTTTCCGAGGATTGTATTGGGTTGTTCGGAAAGTCATTTCGTTTTTTTTTTGTCAAAATGAAAAGAAATTTTCGTTTAATGAATAAATTATTTATTAAATTATAAAATTGCCATTCTGTTCTAATACCTTTTGCCATATTTTTGGTAGTAACATGATTACACGCTCATAAAAGTTTTGGTCTTTGCTGTAAAAAAAAACTGATCGAGGTGGTTTTTGGCCTCCTCATTTGAAGGAAAAAATTTTGCAAATCAGTTCTGGTACTGATGTACTGTTAACACATCTTCTCCACACATATTGGCTAATTTATTTCTGGCTTGAACAGCATTTTTACCTTTTATAGCAAAAAAGAAAAAATGACGAAAAGGCTGTTTATTGCTCTCCATATTTAAAAGGACACCATCCAAAAACTACTGCGAAGAATCAGCTGCACTTTTTCACACTCAAGCCTTGCTATATCAGCTCTTAAAACATAAAATGATTTTGCGATTTAAGTATGAAATTGGGTGCGAAAAATGCAATTAAATCCTTTGTCAGGAAAAAACGAAATTACTTTCCGAACAACCTAATAAAAGGCGATATAAAGTCCTAAGGGATTATAGAAGCTAGCTATGCAGCGTAGTAATCAACTCTTTGTAAGTAGTTTATCTCTAGAGATACGGAAAGATGTAATTATAATTCATTCATTAATCGTATTCCAGTCAATACCAAGTATAGTTGTATCTGTTCTGTAAGGTGTCTCATACGTTTGCAGAACATCCTAAAGTTTCAAAGAATTTGTAGTCCGTTTATCAATTGGCAATTTCATTAGTGAGATTAAATTTTCGATGTCATGATACAGGATTATTATCCATAATTCATATTCAACACTAGCAAGAAAGTCATCCTTATACATATTCTTGTCTCTCAGTGGGGCAGCAATTGGAAGCAATTCTTTCTGGTGATTGGCAGCTAGTTCTCGTGTTGCAGCACTTAGTAAGAATGGTGAGCAAGTAAGTTCAAATATTAATCGTGTAAATCTATACTCTGTTATTTCATCAGTGAAGGTAGCAATTCCATTCGAACTATTTTCTAATTTATACCACAAAAATCTTGTAACATTTCTACATTTTTGTGTAATAATAACTGTAAGAAAACTAGTTTTCCATCACATGGAACAACGTATTTATGCATTCGGAATCTCAATAGACAGCCAACAATTTCAGGAAGGAGATTCGAACCAGATTCCAGAGAGTCATTCAGTGACGGCATTTCTTGAACATGTGATGAAGCGTCAAACACAATTCTCCATTTGGATTAGGCTTTGTGTCTTCTTTTTAACAGCATGGTGAGGAAGGTTGTATGTTGGTTTCTCATTTGATTAATTTGTAGGACATATTTCGGCATGTTCTTGTTCAATGTAATTTTGCATGCATTTGTAATTTTGTGTCTTCAAAGAATCACTAGTTGCAAGTCTTTTTTGAAGCGAATCGAACCTTTTTCCAGCAGTAACTTTGTTATCGGACAGAAGTGGAATTGTTGGTTTCGAAGGCAGAGAAACCACTCTCCAACTGTCTTCAGTTTCGTAAGTTTTGCAGAAATCTGACAGTATTCCTTCATCACGAATCATCATTCTTCTTTTTTGTGTTTCTTGTATGCCTATGGAGTCCAGTTCCCAAAAGAATTGCATCTGATAGTTTAAGCAATCAGTTGAATCTTGTACAGAAATGTAATGAACAGATGTATTTTCAATGATTTCAATGATTGTAGTATGTGTCATTGACCCACTGAGAATCCAACCAAACATTGATGGAACCATGATCAAAGATTTTGAAAGCTTGATTGGGGCTTCTGCAATATCAATTTTCCAGTAATTATCACCACCAATCAGTAGTTCTATTGGCAATGAAGAGTCAGGAGATTTTTAGGGTCTTAAAGATTCAGCGATCAGCAGCATTTGTGTAGATTTTGCATTGGGCAATGTCACTTTCATATTCGTCATCCGTAAAAAGAATATGAATTTCATCGTCAACAATCTTCATTTCTTCCAAAGCACATGTTAAACGATTTACGTATCCACGTCTTCATTCGAAATGGCCCCTATAAAATTATTTATATCAGTTGAGAAACGAGTTAATTACTTCTGATAGTTTTTCGTTTCCTTTTCAATTACTATAGTAGTTCGTCTTTGGTCGCCACTTTTTTTCTTCCGTGAAGATCTAAGTTGGTAGAGTTCCATAAGGTTCCATAAGTCAAAGTAAGTTCGTTGGTTCGCGAAGAACTGGATTTGTAGGTTTTTAGGTGTGTGTATATATATATATATATATATATATATATATATATATATATATATATA
>JAPMOQ010025585.1:850432-901707 GCA_026543055.1 Argiope trifasciata
AAAAAAAAAAAAAAAAAAAAAAAAAAAAAAAAAACGAAATGACTTTCCGAACAACCCAATAGAAAGCGTATCTTCCCAGTGTTCTGGGCGTTCCGCGTTCGAGTCCCGGTTCGGGAATGATTGCTATCCTGTGTTTTATTTCTGAATAGTGCGAATATGCTCCCATGTGGAAAGGGGTTGTGCAAGCAAATGTGAAGTATGAAGCAGCTAAGTCGCTCTCTTAGCTCTAGTTGGCGCTACTGAAAAACAGGGGACGTTAATTTAGGCTTAAAATAGTTGACAGCGAACAGCATGCTTGTCAATGACTGCAAGTGCCATTGAAAACAACAAAGTTACAGGTATATAACTAGTTTTTATAGATTAACAATAATAAAAAAGGTTATGCCATTCTAGCTAAAAGTAATTACGCATAGTTGTTTGCTTGCTTGCAACAACAGCGTCTAATAATGTTTGAACGAATAAGTAGATTCAAACTTATTATTTGTAAGATTTCTAAAAATTCTCAATTCATAAAACTGCTTTAAAAATGATATATTTTAAAAAATTGTACATACAAAAATTAATTTAAAATGTAAAGTGAGACGGTGAAATTTTATTTAGTATTTGGTGTGACGAAATTCTTTTTTGTTGTTCGCTTTGCCCTTTTTTTGTGATCAACTTTATTTGCTGTTTATTTTGACTTGGAAAGTGCTTCAGGCCATTGTTAGCAGAATCGACATTTTCAATTTCCGTTCACTTAAAAAAGCAAAATATGCTATTACATCGACATCAGCTTGGATCAATAAACATAGGGCTTCAAAAAATATGTTCGATGCGAATTATGTAAGACGGCAGCTCTCGAAGTAAGCGTTTTGTCATTTTTAGAGTTCTTATAGAATATTTTCTTTAAAAGAATTCTGTTTGCTATTTGCTTTCAAATAAATACCTGAAACAGAAAATCGAATGATATATTTGCTTTGATGTCATATGAAATTTTAATATATAGCGCAGAATTTTTATTTGTATCGATATTTTTTAGGTTAAAATAAATACTGAAGTAATTTGATTCTTTGCTAAAACTTGCAACTTTTACGGCAGAGAAAATAGTACATTTCAGACATTTTAATTAAAATATTTTTGAAATTTCAAAGTGATCTTAAACTTTATAATCATCTAACTTATGAAGGAACTTTTTATTTTTCTAATGAGCAAGTAATATAGAACTTTAAATAAAATTTAGTTCCTACATAGGTCAACAAATAAAATTTATTTTAGTTACTTTTTAATAAATTATTATCAAAAAAATTATGAAGAATCAAAAAATGATTGATATTCTCAAGAATTGAATGCGCATTCTTCACTTTCACTTAAAAATACTGAAATTATCGCATTTTACTGATTAAGCTACTGCCTGTCAATACCCATTTTCATTACATTCATTTTTATTTTATTTACTTTTTATCAAATTATTGCACTAATATAAATGTGTATTATATATACACATGATAGAATCCCTCTTTAAATGGCAAAATAATTTTTTTCCAGGGATTTACACTTTTCGCTACTGACTTCTTCTTCTTGCATACAGACGACCACCCCGCCACCACTGAATGTAGCAATATAGACAGGATTTGTTGTGGTCGACTGCTGAATAAGTATGGTCCAACCTTACATGGGCCGATCAATCAAATTAACATTCCTTTCGGGGCAGTAAATGATTGTCTTCCTCCCCATCTGCACTCTCTCAAACAGTTGGAATGAAACTGTCAATCTTTAACATCATATCCTTCAGGGTTTTGAGATGACTGGTACCATCAGTACTGTACTTAAATCCTTATTGACAATCTTCAAGTCCTCCCTTAACTCTGAAATCTCCATACATTCCATTAAATAGTGGTAAACCGTACCCATTTCTACGCAAATGCATTTATTTTCCTGCTTATTTCCAAATCTTTGGAAATATGCAGAAAATCTCCCATGTCCAGATATTAATTGGATTATAAGTGGATGGTATCTCCTTATTTTAATTTCCGCATTAGGAATAAAGCCGAAAGTGACTCTTCCTTTTTTGGACATATATCATCTGTTAAACCATTTAAGTTTTATTTCTTCTCTCAATTCTCCTTGCTTCGCCACTGACTGTATTTATTCCTAAGTTTATAATCTACTAAATATCTTACGTAAGATAATTTATTTCTTCCATATAAAACTAAAATTAATTATCAAGAAATTATTAATTTTCGCAGAAATTGAACTCGAATTTTTCACCTTCAAATGAAAAATACTGAAACCTTCGCATTTTATTGATTGGACTACTCCCGTTGATTTTAAAGTTCATTACAAACTGCTAAAATTTTATTTAAAGTATTAAAATTGAATTAAATTTTATTAATGAATTAATATTTGAAAAAAAAGTATTAATATCAATTGTCATATATTACAAGTTTTAAAAAATGTATTTGAACTTCTGCGGAGGAATAAAAAGTATTTTATGAACGAATGAAAATTTGAGCAAGATATATAAATGAATATATATAGGAAGAGGGTGAATTAATAATAGAAATTGAAAAAGTAAAAGAAAAGAACATTTTAATCAAGATTCTTAATGGGGTATTTGATGTATCAAATTGCTGAAATTAAAAGTTTTCTTTTTTTTTTTGAAGATTTAAGTTTTTTATATCTAATTCTATTTTAGTAAGATATTTAAATCGCTAATACAATGTTAACAATTACATGTTTTTGAAGTAATTTCGAATATGTTATGCAGTTATAACAATATTTTACATTTATTGAGGAAAATCTGAATGTTGTCCTTTTCTATAAATAAAGAAGGGGAATGTATACTTGGGCATCGGTGTTTTGATCCTATAAGGTCAAGCAAAGGCAGCCAAATTTCGTGTATGCACACTCTGGAGGGGGAAGAGATGTATATTGTCACAGCTTTTTGAAATATTAAAGATTAAATGAATTTTCATGCATTCATAATAAATTCCGAAACTATTCTTACAGAGAAATGATTTCTACACGATTTGAAAGAACACATAAATTATCCTTTTATGACATCAATTTAATGGCTGTAAAATTCTTTAATCTTAAATTAATTAGCTTTCCGTGAAATTTCAAAATATATTTTGCAATAATATTTCCATTCTTGTGAATTAAACCAAAGTTGATTCATTATTTCTTCAAATATTTAATTGCATAATTTTTTTCTCCATTGTTTAAGAAGAATTTTTAATATTAGTATAATTTGTATCTCCATTATTGGAAAAATAAGTAGATTTTATTGTAAGACATTCTTTAAATAATTTTTACTTTCTCGTGCACATGGTATAAAGAAAGTATCGTGAAGTCCAAAAATTCCAACTCGAGATTTTGACGAATTTCCTCGGTTTGGACCTCCCTGGGATCTAAGAACAATTTTTGGAGAACAATAGTCTGTGACAAAAGTAATACAAAAATGCTTTAAGCTAGACGGATGAAATTTGATACATGGTTTTAACAGCCAATTCATAGATTTCTATGAAATTTTGAGCAAAATATATTCAGGAGCAATCTGTCTGTCTGGCGTTTGAAATATAAATTATCACGATATTATAACTGTAAAACGATGACAGCTGGATAAATAAAATTCTGCACACAGATTTAACTTCTATATCTGTGTACAGAACATTAAATCTGTCAAATTTTGGGAGAACCACGGATTGACTGTCTTTCTGTCTGTACTTTCAGATACATGTGAAATCCATGATGCAAAACTGCAGTGACTTATATATATGAAATCTGGCATGTCATATTTCGATTACAAGTATTCTTTAATTCCAAATATATATTCCAATTGATGTCTAAAACATGAATTCAGGTTTGGAACAATATTAACCCATACCCGGAATCAATCGCCAAATACAACGCCAAGTATAAGTTTATAAATTCAGCAAAATTGCTAAATTCATCCTGAAAGTTTTTATTTCGTAGCAATTGTAAAGGAATGTCATGCGATGTATTCTCTAGCAGGACAAATTTGCTAGAGAGTGTGCGAGATAGCTTAGTGTCCATTTTTAAATATTGTCTTTTCATTGAGTAATAGATTGTATATAGATACTGTTATAAATCTGTAATGTTGCTTCTCAACATGGTCAGTTCAATTACTGGAAATACTCTTTTTAGGATCTGCTCTGCTGGATCTTGATCGAATAGGAACCGAGATATGCCGGATTGTCCCAGAACCTTCTCGCCCATCTCCGGGAACTATAAAAGGGCAATAATCTCAAGATAGAGTCAGTCGTGTAGGGAATAGTGGAAAGAGTCAACTGCAAATAGTTGGATTAGTCCAGCGAGGAGAAAGCATTGTGTAGAGCTCAAGCGATTGCTGCATTGAGCTGTGTGACGAGTCATTGGTGTTTATCGTAGAAGCAGCATCGAGTCGTGAGAGGAGTAGCCACACGTGTTGTAGTGAATTGGCAGCTGGATACAATTAAAGTGAGGAGACAGTGGAGAATTGCAGACGTCCGGAGGGACTATAGATTGCGGCTACGAAGATTCCCTACCCTTTCTGAATTTTGTGCTTTGGATGTTATTACTATCGATTACTACCTGTGGGCTACTGTTTGTTGTAGAGTTCTGCTGAGTGTTTGTGTTCGCATCGGCTGTATATCTGTAGTCTGCATATTGTTGTCTTTTTCATCATTCTTTATTGAGACCTGCTGATTGTTTTCCCACCATACACCCACTACAAGTGGACCCGGTGATTTTACGTATTTAGTGGAATTAAAGTGGCATAACATTATAAATAGAAGAAAAACGAATGCATGGTGCAATGAATAGAACAGTGGAAGTGAGATGTATATCTGAGTATAAATATATAACAAAGTAATGCTTAAAAATATAATTTAATTTTTAATAAAAGACGGACTGTCATAATCCATTAGTGAAGTTGCTCTATATTAACTTTTGAAAGAATTTTCCTCTATACCAAGGAGATACTTTGAGAACTTGCAATTTTCGCTATTTTTAAATAAATTAATAAATATTAGCTTAAAATTCTTTCATAACTTATCTTTAAAATGATGAACTACTTCAAAATTTAATCATGTGGAATACCTCGTGTTATTGTGATCCTTTGTTACTCTGATTTGTCTATGAATATTAAAAGACGGGAGAGATTATTCATCTGTTTATGGATTACACACAGTGAGTATAATTGATGGAGATGCTCAGATGATAAATATAATTTTCATCAATTTGGCTCTAAAGCGATATCTGGTGAAAATGATGAATCACATACATAATAAATCAAATCAATTTTCGACAAACTTAGCCTATAAGGTGACATTGCCAAAATACGATAAATTAGCTCTAAATTCTCGGGGGATTATTTTTTTCCAGTAATATGATTTATTCGATGCAGACGCTAATCGGTGAAGTTTTCCTCTTTTATTTAATAACAGATGTGGTGGAATGTAGATTATTATGATCTGTGCAGGAAGCAACAGGATTTATGTTTTCAGGAACATTTCTTTTATATCCACATTCACACACGGAATGAACACAAAGACAAGATAAGACATTCACGCGCAGAGCTTATCAGTACAATATCACATCTTCTTGTACACTCACAATGCATTATGGGATGACATACGGGATAGCCTATTAGGCATCGCCATCTAGTATCCAAAAGAGAAGATAAGAGTTATGTAACTGCTACACAGATAGATATATAGAATGAGTGATTAAAAAAATAACAAACAAACTTAACTGATTTTTTTTTTAAACTTTAAAAAGATTTCGTATTTAAGTTTTAATTTTCAGTTTTCAGCATTTTGCATTCAAATATTGTAAAAAATGGGGCATTTCTAAGATTATTAAATAACTACATTTACAGCGTCGTTTTTTCTTTCAACAGTAACTTTGCCTAAGCAAGAAGAATTACTAACGCATCCAATGACGAATTTTGGACTATGTAGCAGTTTAGGGCTATTGGATTCAAAAGGACTTGCAGCCTATTTAATTTAAAAAGAAATGTATTTTTGCCTAGTAATTACATTTATAAATTTATAGCAATACAAACTTTATACTTTATACAATATTACAACTTCAGTGAGCGATTTCTTTAAATTTTATAAACCACTTTTAAGCAAGATATAAATATTTACTTAAAAAATATATTGAAATATTAAATATGTAATTTATCTCTTAACATGACTTATAAAATAATAATTTTTCATGTCACACTACTTTGAAATTTATAATTTGTTATAATTTTACATAATAATCAAATACTTATTTTAATACTAAAAAAATTTCTAAATAGAAATAATTTTCCAAGAAATTCATTCCATTATTCTCAAATAATTGTTTCAAAATAAATAAATAAATAAATATAAAAGCATATTTTCTTTGTTACTATATTTAGAAATTCAACTAAATTAAATCATTAAGGTAAATTAACTAAAACTTTGCTGAAATGAGAAACCGAATTGCTATTTATCAAAAAAATGGTTTTCATAAAGTGCAATGCTTAGAATCCCAAAATGTTTAAGCCTGCTTTTTATTGCAGCGAAATCCACCAATACTGAGGTATCGTGGGTATACATCACGTGCATTAAGTAGTTTAAAGATAAAGAAAACTTAATAGCACGCTGCTTAAATAACTCTCTCGCATGCTTCTATAGTCATAAAAACATGGTGCTTTTTGAATTAATATTTAAAAAAAAATTGTATAAGAGATTACGACGATGATGATGTCGTGTCCATGTTAACACGGAAAGGGGATACAGTGGCTTTTGAGGATAAAGACCCCTGAGCACTCGAAGGCAGAAGTCTGACTTCCAGCTCCAATGAAGATGAAACACATACACATTCGCTTGTACAACCCCTTTTTACAGGGAGGCTCATTAGTACATATCACAGATAGGGACATAAGGGAAGAACAACCATACCCAAACCAGGACTCGAATCTGTGACGCCCAGATCACGGGGAAGACGCGAACCCCCTAAGCCAGATAAATTTAGAATTATGCGCTTTGAAAGGGCTTTATCAGTGATATGATTTTACTTTAAGTCTCATAGAAATATTTAATTTTGGTATGTAAAATTAACAAGTTTTTAACCGCGAAACTGGTCCCATTTGTATGTTGTCAAATAGACATCTGTAATGATGAACAAATAGACATATACCGAGCCATTTGATATATTTAATCCAGATTTTATTAAAGTTGTGCAATTTTGATTATAAGCCAGCGTCTTGGCATAGGTGTAGCGCGTCTTTCCCATGGGCGTCCTGATTCAGGCATGGTTGCTCTATCAGGGAGATTTGTAAATATACATTCCAGTAAAAAGGGCATGTGCAAGTGAATGAGTGATACATGAGTGTCAAACAAGAGGCACACCCTACCGGCTGAAATCTCTGTCTTCGCAACAGCGGGCTTGTCCAATGTCAAGTGCCATAAGAAACAGCAACACAACTTTGATCATAAAACCATATGGAAAAATTCATCCCTCTGCCTCATTTCGTTTTGGACTATCGAGTTCTTTTACGCACGACAAAAATACTGACATTCGGTAAAGCCTTTTATTGATTTCGACCGATCCCATCTGCTCATAAAGGAAAAAGCATAACTGGAACCCACGATAATCCCCTGACCTGAAGGCTCAGAGTAGTTTACCATCAGCAGGAGAAGGAAACCGTGCTAGAAGGTCAGAGGGTAACCTTCTCCTCCCCCCCCGTGTGCAAAAGAGATTATAGGTCTGTTGGCTATAACAAGTTAGGCTGTGTGACCTAGAGTTATTAAATATTTCACGGAAATATTTTCATAAAAAAATTGAGAATGATTTTGGCGTTCTTCCCTTACCCTTCTGATAAATTCCAAAGTGCATTCTTTCAACAATAACCACGAAAAGTTTATTTTTGACACCTGTTTTGTGAGTAACATATATTTAAAATAATAATCGTATATATACTATAAAAATTAATTTATATATGTATATCATGCATAATTAATTTTATGTATACAATATAACCTTAAATCAAAACCTAATCTTCAAACATCTGAGTTTATAAACAACAATTTGAAGATAAATAACGTGGACATTTAAACGATTGATAACTATATAATACCATTGTAATTAATATGTTAGAATTGTCCATGTACGTAACTAACAAAACAGGTATTTGAAATAATATGGTTTCAATGCTTATCTTAGTTTGATGTTTAACAATATTTTGTTGAGATAAATCGTGAATCAAATTATACATATGAGATTTAATTGAACTAAAAAATAACCATTGTTCACGGTAATCAATTGGTAGCTAAAGGCGGCTAGTTTTATATAAAAATCTGCTTTTTTTTAAAAAAAAACAAAATCCCTTGAAAAGTTTTATTTATCTGCCTAATTGATGAGTCATCTTGCTCAGCGGCATGATTCTCGTCTCAGCCGTATTTTCGAGTTACGAAATTTCGACCATTATAATTGGTTTATTTGAACAATTATGATCGTTATACGAGACAGCTATAAGTTGTGTTGATTCCTGCTTTCATCAAGATGACTTCGCTGCTTAAACTGCATGCTTGTGCGTCACATGATTAATCCGCTGGCATATAAATAATATAATTATAGAAATGATAGTAAAAATCAACACTACTAAAAACTATTGATAATTTGAATTATTTTCGGAATAAACAATAAGTGCTTTAAAATTTAATCACATAGAGGTAACATAATTTTTTTTCAGTCTTGAATATCAATATTAAAAAAAAAACTAAATTCTTTAAATAACATTAAATAATTTTTGATATATTTATTCATTAGAACGTGCATTTACGAAAAATTATAAATTCTATAGATTTTCCTTATTGCTAGAACGGTAACCAATAAAATAGTTTATAGACTAACTGATAGAATGGTAGAGATAATTTAACGAATAGAATGATAGAGAGAATAGAAAGGTAGGTAAAAGAGCAACCAATAGAATAGTAGGTAGAAGAGTAACCAATAGAATATTTGACAGAAGTGTAACCAATAGAATGGTTGATAGAAGAGTAAAGCAGCATTCACACGTGGACAACTATTGCGAGGAACTGAAGGCCACGCCTACCACAGGTAGTGATCTCAAAGGGACAATAGCAAATGACTGTTTCGTCGGGACAACAACTTGTCATTGTTCGGAGGCGGTCATGTGATCCTGAAGTAGGCGTGACGTTCGATTGTTCGCAATGGTTACCCTCGTGTGAGCCGTGATAACCCAATTGACTCATAGATAGAAGAGTATCAAATAGAATTTTAATAGGCTATCTTATATCATTTATCATTCCTTCTGAAAGAAAAAAAAAATGAAAATTTTATTAACAATTTATTGCGTTTTGTCTTGTAACAGACAGCAGATATGGCTCGTTTTCTAGATTCTAAAAAGACTTGATAGTTTATGTTATTTCCACTGTGAAATAGTATCTTTGAATTATCTAAAGTTTTCAAATAAAATTGAAGCGTGTTAAAGTGGAGAAAGTTGCATAAGGCTGCTGTAAATGAAAAAGAGAAATACATCTAAGTAGATGTAAACTCTCACAAATGCTTCAGAAGTATTAACTCAATACAAATATGCAAAAATAACCGTATTGTTATAAAATAGTAGTGTTTAGAATAAATATTACTGTGATCACAATGTTTTAGAATTCCTAACTATGTTATTGATAATTTAAATAAACGAAATGTGACTTTTTTTGGAATTTTATCTTCTTTTTGGTAATTATAATGGAGAAATTTCAAGAGTGTTAAAGCTTTAAACACTACAATTTAAGATTAGATTTACTGAACATATAATTTTTGTACATATTTATATATTCAGAAACATATACTTTTTCAACTTCTAGAGGATAGTCATTAGGAAATTTGGCTCAATTTAGTATTAGCTTTTAATTTCACCTCACATTATTCCGGAAATTGTGTTTCTAAAGGGTGTCTCAAAATTAATGCGAGATTTGAATTCGACACCATTCTTGCTGTAAAATGTTGACAAGCCTATAAAAATAATAATTGGACAGCTGATAGTTTAAGGTAAAACAAAAATGCAGTGTTACACTGATAGAGCAACATGTTAGTGTAAGATCTGAATTAAATAAAAAAAAGCAGTTTCTTTCTTTAGATTGTTACATTTTTATTGAATCACGAAGTGCACAGGATAAAGCACCAAATCGCCACCACGGTTTTGATGTCCCATAATACTCTTTTGGCGAAATTTTCCATAACTCTGTTGCACAAATGTGACTGAATTTCATCAAAGTAGTGTCTAGCTGGCATATGACTTTCTTTAACCCTATAAAAATCATATGATGTGAATTAGGGGGGCAATTTTCAAATTTTTTAACTGTGGTCCCCAGGTTTTCATTATTTTTGAATTATTGTTCTACAATTAAAACTCAATGTTGTATCGTGTAACGCTTCATGTTTACTAACCCTAAACTAACATTTATCAAATGCTTTTTAATAGGGTTGTTAACGCTCTATTGTCCGTTAGGTATCGTTAATTTTAAGATACCCTTTATCATTTCGCCTACAGTATAAAAATGAAGCAGGGAAATAAATGCATTTGTGGAGAAATGGGTACGGTTTATCACTATTTAATGGAATGTATGGAGATCTCAGAGCTAAGGAAGGACCTGAAGATTGTTAAAAATGATTTAAGTACAGTACTGATGGTACCAGGTAATCTCAAAACCCTGAATGGATATGATGTTAAGATGACAGTTTCATTCCAACTGTTTGAGAGTGTGCAGATGGGGAGAAATACAGCGATTTACTTGCCCGAAAGGAATGATAGTTTGACTGTTCGGTCAATTTAAGGTTGGACAATACTTATTCAGCAGTCGACACAACATATTCTGTCGATACTGCTACGTTCAGTGGTGGCGGTGTGGTCGGCTGTATACAAGAAGAAAAACTATAAAAATAAAAATTATTATAAAGAAAGTGAATATTATATTTCAGAAAATAATGAATTAAAGAGAAACGACATTTAATGAAAATAGATTTTATGTGGAAGTTAAAAGAAAAATTCTTCAGTTTTTTAAAATTATTTTTGGCAATAATGCTATATTTTAAAGAAACATAAAGTTCTCATCCTTGATGTCAAAAAGAAGACCTAATTCAATTCCAAAGATTAAAATTTCCTCTTTAGAAAGCGGAAGCTAAAAACAACCGAATACATTTCTCTGAAGATTACTTTAAATTTATTCATAAATTCTCGGAAATGAAAAAGACATTTTTGTCAAGAGTTCGTGGCAATCTGCCAATAAACATTTCATTGAAGTTAAAATTGAAGACAACATAGAAAATGGATAGATAATGCGTAATTATGTGCTTCTAATACTTCCGAGCTTCTAAGAAAACTAAATTCTTCCTACGCTTTTATGTTAAATTTATTTCCATACCATCCGTTCTATTCAAGCAACGCAATAATCAAATTATCTGGTAAGGAGAAGGAATGTAAGGTTAATTTTATTAGCTTGGAAGACATTTCACATAACTTTTTGCTAATTAAAATACGATCAAACGATTTTTTTGTGTGAGTTAAATATCGCTTTATATAATATAATTTCGAATATTACAATTTTCTTCTATTTTATCTTTGACTTTCAAGAGAATTCCACAAATCCTATTTTATATTTTGTGTGCAAATTTCGATTCTCTTTCAATGTTTTTAACTTAATTATCAGCATCTTATTCTTCTAAACATAATTAAAATGCTGGAGAAATCACAATTTCTAAGTTCCAGTAATTCGAACTAAGCAAAATTTCCAAAAAATAAAACTATATACTTTACAAAGTTCTTTTAAATGGAAAGAAAATTCAAAAGAACCTTTTATTTTTAAATTTCAAATGAAATCCATGAATCCAATTTTTTTATTCGATGTGTGAATTTCGATTCATTTTCAATATTTTCTACATAATAATTAGCTTGATATTCTCCTAAACATAATTACATTTGTGATAAACCATTTTCCATAAAATTGCATTGTAAACATTATAAAGTTGAATTTGAATGGAATTAAATTTGAAAGAATCTTTTATTTTTGACTTTCAAACGAATTCCATGAATCTAGCTTTATGTTTGATATGTGAATTTTGATTCACTTCCAGTTCTTTTACTTAATAATTTATCTTCTTCCTAATTAAAATTTTGATACAATAATTATTTCTAAGTCGAAGTGTATTCAAAAGGGCGAGACATCGCATTATTCAAAATTTCTGCAAAATTATATCATAAACATGACAAAGTTGTATTTGAATAAAAAAAAAATCGAAAAAATCTTTTATTCTTGACTTTCAAACGAATGCGTGAATTTTGCGTCGATTCCAGTTTTTTTACTCAATAATTAGCTTTATATTTTTTTAAATAGAACTGAAATTTTGAAAAAACAATTTAATTGGAATATATTCAAAACGTAGGGACATTAAAGGAAGCAAAATTTCCGTAAAGGCATATCACAAACATTACAAATTTGTATTTGAACAGAAAATAAACTCGAAAGAATCTTTTAAGTTTCAACCGAATTTCACGTATCTAATTTTCTAATTAAAGCCTGAACTTTGATTATTTGCTAATTTTTTTTCCTACTCAGTAATTACTTTCCTATTCTCCTGAACATAATTCAAATTTTGATAAAATAACTAAGTTGAAACATATTCAAAAAGTAAAAACATCGAATGAAGCAAAATATGCGTAAAAGATTATCACAAATATTACAAAGTTGTATTTGAACAGGAAGTAAATTCGAAAGAATCTTTTATTTTTAAGTTTCAAGCGAATTCCACGAATCTAAATTTGTAATCAAAGCCTGAATTTTGATTATTTTCCAATTTTTTTCCTCTTTTATCTTTCCATTCTCCTGAACACAATTCAAATTTTGATAAAATAACTAAGTTGAAACATATTCAAAAAGTAGAGATACTGAATGAAGCAAAATTTACGTAAAAACCTATTAAAAACATTACAAAGTTGTGTTTGAAGAAGAACTAATGTTTAATGCCTTAATTATTACTTTTGATTTTAAATCAGAGATAAAAGAATTTTCAGATAATTTGATTAGAATGAAATATTTACTGAAATCTGAAAAATACTTTGTATTTAACTTCAAATTCTGACTTAAACCTTCTAGAATCTAAAAGCCTATTACTGCCGCCGAAAGCTTTAAATGTAAGCATTAAAATATTCTACATTTGGAAATCCATTATGATTTTAGTGGGAATTTCTGCATTTCCTGTGCATTATTTCATATCACTTTAAAGTTGAATCGATGCATTAAAGTTCCATGCATCTGGAAATCCCTTGGAAAGAAGGAAATACTTATAAGGAATAATTCCTTCATTAGAATATTCTGGAATTAAATTTTAAATCTTATTGTAAAGTATTAAAGGATTTGAGTTCAAAGTACAGAATGCAGACTTGCTTCGTTGATGAATATGGTAGAATCATTTTACGTGTATTTACTTATAGCACTTTAAAAGTTTGCAGGTTTACCATTGACAAGTCACGGGATTATTTTTTAAGTTTTAACAGCCGATATATTTTTTAAGTTTAAACATTTAATTTTCATTCAGTAAAAACTGATTTTGGTGAAGAGCTCTTTCGCTATGAATGCTGATTTTTCTGACTATTAAATTACTTATATGATACACGGTTTATTAAAATTCTATTTCGTTATTTAATAATACTAAAATATATGAATTAAATGGAATACGGTATACAACAAATTACACCGCGGCCAAATTAAAAATGTTAATATGTTATTGTTAAAGCGTGAAATTCCTTTATTAATTAGGTTATTAATTACTTCGTAAAATAACATCAACATTTATTATGTGGAATAAGGATTTTATAACAATGAAAGTTATAAAATCTTTATTCCATATAATATGAATCACATGGAATCCTTATTTTATACAGACAGTGATTACCTACCTGGAGATAGGCCTAATTTCGTGCTGGTTTAAACATTCTGTTTGACTCCAGAATCTTAATATCTTTTCTCTAACAGAATGAAGTTTTGGTGATATAGCGAGCCTTTTTTCGAGCATTTCGAATAATATTTTCTGATTTATTTAAGCGAAGCGCTGAGTTAACTGGAGTTATAATAGCTTTAAATGAACTAGTTTGAAACTTTTATATTTGGTTGTTGCCATTCAACATTAAGTAATAAAACTGATTTCCACTCCTTTTATGTTTATGTTATGTATAGACAGAGATTAGAATAATCCTCTAAAAACAATTTCCATTCTGAAATTGCCTTTAATAAATATTTATTTTAACTTCTTTATTGTACTAACCAGCTGACAAATCTTGCCTCCACAGCGATAAACATTTTCAACTTCTTAGCCAATTTTATTCCTTTTCCAACCCCATTAAACATTGCCTTCAACCACGAACCTTTTTATTACGTTCTAGATTTTCATCACGTAACTATAATAAAGCGTGGTCATTATCTCTTTCCCATTTTAAATGGCAACCGTTCTTCTAAAGGCCAAAATTTGCCCACGGGAAATAGCTTGCAGAAACGTTTGAAAGCTTGCTATACTAGCCTGGTCACTAAATTTAAATTTAAAATGGGATGTAATGACTCCACCATCAAAAAAGTGTGCTATTTTCTCAGCCTCATCGCTGAAACATTGTCAATATTATATTGATGTATAAAGTGAAGTATTTCAATTTCATATAATATCCATTTGTGCGATAACATAGCAAGCCGAAAGATTCGGAAACTTGCTGTACTAGCCTGGCCACCTCCAGCATTTAAAATTCAAATTTAAAATGGGATGTAATGACACCACTATAAAAAATAAAGCTATTTTCTCAGCCTTATCGCTGAAATATTGTCAATATTGTACTGATGTATAAAGTGAAATATTTCAATTTTATATAATATCAGTTGTGTGTGATTGGTGGATAGATCAAACAATTATATTGGTTATGGCCATTCGACAGTAAGTAATAAAACTGATGTCCAAGTCTTGTATGTTAATGCATACATAGACAGAGATTAGCATAATCATGTGAAAACAATTTGAATTCCGAAATTGACGAGAGCCTTTTATAAAAATTTATTTTGCTTTACCTTCTTTTTTGTATTAACAAGCTAACAAATCTTGCCTCCATAATGATAAAGACAATTCAATTGCGCCTTCTTAGTTCTAGAATCCATGATGCATTTTGGGGGTGGGAAACAGTAGATAACGCAAGTATCAAACGATTTTGTCACTTTCTTGTCGAATGTAGAAATCGTGGGAATTCACAGAATTTCATCAATACCTTTGTAGTTATCAAAAAGTAGTGCACATCAGAGTTCTATGTCGAAAATTTTATTTTCTGTACTCAAATTTTGAGTAATTGTTGAATTGCTTCTTGGATTTTGTGCAAAAATATTGTAGTACAAATAATTCTGCACTATCTTAATTTTCAAAAATTATTTTTTCAACTATATTAACGATTTCATGGCATAAATATATTTTCTATGTTTAAACATTAATATATTTTCTATGTTAAAATTGATTAATCAATTTTAAAAGAAAATAATTTAATCACATTTTCTAAACTTAAATTTGAGAATTATGTGCGAATATTAAACGAATCACGAGATGCAATAAAATAGTAACCATCATTACCATTCTGAATAAACACAAACTTTTACAATTATGAAAGATTACACAAACCTGATGTATATAAAAATGAATATTTGTTTGTTCGTATTTTATACACTGTCGTACCGTTCACCTCATTTCGATAAAACATTGCCAATTTATTGATTGATTGCCCTTAATATTATTATTTTCGACGGAAGCAACGCGCCAGGTATCAGATAGTATGTAGATAAATAACAAAAAGGCATACATTTTCAGTCACTGTTATATAAATAATTAATCAGAATTTAGTTACCCAAAATAAGTTAAAACTTTATCCAGCATTAATTAATCCTGCCATATTAATTGGCCACAAAGGCGTACATATTACATATTATTCTATCCCAACAATTAATTCGATTTAGAAATCAACTGTTAAATCATAATATGAGCGGATATTCTACGTAATAGAAACTAGAACTAAAACAAACTAAACGTAATTACATTTACCTCTTTTTTTGGTGCATTGGAAAACTTAATTACTCTTTGAAGTAAATTACTCTTCATGGCATTATATTATAACGTTTAAAATAAATTGTCATCGAACTTTCCA
Source organism: Argiope trifasciata (assembly GCA_026543055.1). Classification (NCBI taxonomy): domain Eukaryota; kingdom Metazoa; phylum Arthropoda; class Arachnida; order Araneae; family Araneidae; genus Argiope; species Argiope trifasciata. Next base: position 866,631 of record JAPMOQ010025585.1, read on the forward strand.
TTTATTTGAAATCACAATTCAAACAGGACAAGTTTCACGAACAAAGAACAACCGATATATACAGCCTTGACAGGTAAAATGCAGCTTCAGAAAAAAATTCGAAAATTCTTTCACACTAAGGGTTGTCTGTAGAGAATTTCCAAGAGAAATTAAGATGTTCATTGGATGGATATTTCTTAGGAGAATGAGAAAGAAGTTGGCCTTGTCAGAATGCTAGTTAATTTGCATACTTCTTTGACACTTGGATTACTACTGCGCACATGGGGTAATTTTCTTCACAATTTTTTCTCTTTCACTTGAGGGGGTCTGGAAAATAGAATTTAGCTCTCTAGACGAATTTAGTTAGATTTATCATTATCTTTTGGCAATCACCAATTTATTTTCTATTATCATCTGCTTGATTAAACGTTGTATAAACCAGAACGAGGAATTTAATTTGTCTTCAGTTTTGAATTGAAATGATTTTTAAATCGAAGCATAAATTACAAATTTAATTTTGTTCAATATGGATTCAAAAATAAATTAATTAATTCAAAATTCATGAAGGAACAATATTTTGTAATAGAAAATTTTATAATGCTATGCAGTATTAAAAAAAGATACCATAATAGTTAAAAGAAGCAAAATTTGAGAGATTTAGCTATTTCTGTACTCTAAAACGAATAAATTATGTCAGTATTTTCGGTCGGTCAATCGGTCTAATGCCATTTGGTCTTACCAAGCCGAATGAAAGTAGCGCTTTCTAATTAAGGCAGAAGTATGCGCCTTTCGTTGTTAACGAGCACCGTTCAGGTGAAAGTACGACTTTGCTCGAACACACTCGACACAACCCTTTTTAGGGGGCAGTCGAACTCATTCATACGCTCATTCATCCATCCGCAAGTCAGAATTTAGATCCAAATCAGAAACCGACTCATCTCTGATTCAGTACCCCCAGAGATATCATTTGTTACGGGAAGTTTTAGGACTTTGCAGGCTCGACCTATTTAACGTGCCCCAAGTGTCGTTTGCCAACACGGCGATCTTTGGCCGAGATGAGGACAGAACTCCCTGCCTTTCGGTCACGAGACTGACCGTCTACCAAATAGGCTACCGTGGCCCTCAAGTCAGTATTTTAAATATAGTAAGCTCTTTCCAATTCTTGTAAATCAATCCTTTATATGATATCTCTGATAGAAATTTCAAGAGATAAATCTGGGGAATCAGGTGGTTAATGGAGAAAGTAATTGAAAAAAATATCAAAATCGTGATATTAAACCGAATATCTTATGGGAAAAAATGTCTAAAACAAGATCTATTAACAATGCAAAATATCAACTAAATCAAGTTTTTGCTGTTCAAATAACTTTGGAATGAGGCTGTAACGTCTTCAATTTATGTGTATATTTGTCACAAAATTCGTGAAAATATGATCATAAACGTTATTATTTCTGATTTAAAATCTCGAGAGAGTGAATTTAAATGTCAGATAAATCATAAATTGCGCATTTAACATGACCTGGAAATGGAGAAATGTAACTTGCACCGTATATTTTTACGAGCCATATATTCTAAAAAAATACTCATATATTCTAAAAAAATTATAATATTTATAATTAAAAACTAGAATAACTTAATAATTAAAAATTATAATAATTTATAATTAAAATATTATAATAGCTTAAAATAAAATAATAATAATTCATAATTAAAAATTATAATCATTCATGATAAAAATTTATAATAATTTATAACTTAAAAATTATTCTAAAATTGTAATAATATAATAGCCGTTCGTCGTTTATATCAAATTCTATACAAATAAAATGCTTTGTATCTATTCTAACAGTCTTTAAACTTTTATATTAGAGAATAAAAAGTGGATAAACTATAAAAAGAGAGATTTAACGAAATTATCTGAAAATAGACTATTATTCAGAGAATCTGTAAAAAGAACATATTCGATGTCTCACTTTAATCGTTGCAAATCGTTGCACTTTAATCGTCATTTATTTCAAATTCCAAATATTATGGGTAAAACGTTTTGCGTTTATTGTTACCGTATTTAAACCGTTACATTAGAGAAGAGAAGATTGAAAAGAAAGTTCTACGAAAAGCAGTATTTTATCTATCATTTAGAGAATCAATGGAAAGAATTTCTTCAGTGTCTCATTATGCAAATACGAGGGATTTTTAATCCGCACTTTCAAGATTAAAGAGTCAGCAGCTGAATTTTTAAAACCGATTAAAGGACATATTAAAGAATTGTAATTGGGATTATCGACAGAAAAAAAATAACAATGAATTCAAAATGTTATCCCTAAAGGGATAATACTTTGTAATAGAAAATTTTATAAGTTAAGCAATATTTAAAAAAGATAACATAATAGTTAAAAGAAGAAACAGATATTTCTTAAGATCTTTCTTTCTTTAGATATTTCTTAATTCTTAATAATTTTTAAAGAAAGATGGAAGTACACGTACATTAAAGTAATAGGAAGAATTTCAAACTTCCTACTGTAAAATAGCGAAGGAAAGTTTTACTAGAAATACTCTTTCAGTAAAGCAATACATTTTGAATTCTGAAATCACTTAATAGGAAATGGAAAAATATAATTAAAAGCCAAAATTTTCATCACTTTCTCAAATAAGTATGCTTAGATACCATGCTACCGTCGTCTTAGCATAGGGGTAGCGAGTCTTCTGAGTGATCTAGGCATGCCAGGTTCGAGTCCCGGTTTGGGCTTGGTTGTTCTTCGGTGTTTTATATATGAGGTGGGTGTATGCGCCCCTCAGTAGAAAGGGCTAAGCATGACGTAGCTTAGTCACTAGCTCTAGTTGCTACTACTACAAAGTTGGCGCTACTGAGAAAACAAGAGACGCTCGCTCGACTTAAATCGCCGACAGATAACTGCTAGCTGACTTGTAAAGTACAATAAGTCACAACAGATCTCATACTACAATTCTTGTGAACTCAACTTTTAATATACAAATAAAATATTTACCCTAGTAAGCCATATTCACAAATACCAAGACCACTTCAAAACTGCACAATAGCTAAGGTCAAAATCAGCTTAAATTATAACTTCAAAAGTCCCTTAAAACTAGGAAAACAAAATCACAGGACCCAGATGGACACTACAGTTTTCTGACTCTCCAGTGATTGTTTATTTACTAATACATTACACACAGATGTTCTCAATGTATTTTATCAATCTTTTCTTTTTAGTTAGTATTCTCATTTCCCTTTAAGTGTAACCCATGGTCAGCATTTGTTTAAGTATTATTGTTCCCTCCGCCTAATTATGACTTCACCAAAAATTAAATAGAGTGGTGTAGGATTTGACACCAATGGGATTCTATATGCAGATACCTGGATGGTTGTCGTCTCCTTTCTTTATTGTTTTTGTCTCTTTCTTCCTTTTTTTCCATTCTGTGCCCATCCAACTGGTTAGTGTTATAGGCACCGGGGGCACAGGATGGCGTTGTTACGTTGTAAATTAATAATAATAATGATCAAGGGTTAGGAAAGGTAAATTTATGATATTCATTCATTATTTATAATTGGGACATATTTTCAAAGTAAAAAAGACCTAATCACCAATTTAATGGTTTAGATAAGATTCAGATATTTACACCCGATTAATAACATTTTCAAACTGTAATTAATGATTTAAGTCGACTTTTGAATATCCAAGGCCAATTCTGTAGAAAAGTCTTACTTTTTAACTCATAAATTATGAATTTCATTTGGAAAAAATACGATATCCAAATCTATATGATAGACGGTTCAGAAAATTTGAAGTAATGGATATTGCTTTCCCATAAACTCCTCTTTCATTTGCAAAGATATCGAGGAAAATTTGGAAATCTTTTCAAGTAAAAATCTCGTCATCTGACCATTTCTTAAAATTTGGAAGTTCGACTGGAGCGCATTTTTTACTGCTTTAAAGAGCACATTAACCTAATTCTAATAAGTTTTAAATTTAGAAAAAAAATGCTAGGTAAATTGGAAATTTGCTTTTCCTGATAAAATTAATAAACGAAGGATAATGCATAAATTATGAATCACTAAATGAAAATTCCTCTTACCATTGACAGACTTTGTACTGCAACTCGGTTTCAGTTTTTTACATTTAACTTTACATGTTTCACATTTGTAAATAAGTAACTTTGTAATTGATTTTTCATTCGCTTTGTAACATACTCGAATTAAAAATTTGTCACATTTCTTGTTGTTTCTTGATGGAAATACACATCAAATTAATTAACTGATTAACAGATGACTTCAAATTAAAATTAAATAAAAAAAAGCAAATGGAATAGAAAAAATTACTTTTTAGCATTTTTAAAAATATATTATATAAAAATATTTTCTTAAAAATTGTTTTTAAAGAATTTATTTTTAAAAATTTAATTAAAAAGTAAGCATAAATCATAAAAGAAACACTGGTATAACACTGGTTGTCTTCTATCAAGGAATTAAACTATTAATACTTATTAATCAATTAAATCATTATTTACTATAAATATCTTTAAAAGGTCGGCGTTATGGCATAGGGGCAGAGCGTCTTCACCTTGATCTGGGCGTCCCGTGCTCAAATCCCGGTTTCGATATCCAAAAGATAACTTTCTCTGTGAAGATGTGTTCCCCTTGTACAAAGTGGTTGTGGAAGCGAAAGTGGCATATGAAGTAGCTCAGTCATGCTTTTGTTCCTAGATGGCACTGCCGAAAGAAACAAGAGAACCTCATTCGGCTTAAATCATTGATAGATTACTGTCAGCGGGCTTGTAATGTGCCATTGTACTTACGTATTAAAGCAACCGGAGCTACAGATTTGGAGGCTTTTAAGTGCTGCCAATCTACGCCCAAAAGTTTGGCGACAAATCATATAATAAAGCACTTAATTTAAAATCAAAACACTTTATTTAAAAACAAAATAGTTGCAATAAAAAAATTGGCTTGAAAAATCAGCAAACAACAAGGCAACAAGGAATCCAAAAGATAACAGCTTGCGCGTGCGCTCAACAAGATTGCTTTTTATTGGCGCATTAGCACGGGGTAGCGTTAAAACATAAGTACATGTGCCATAAGTCACAGCATAACAGCAATATCTTCAAAATAGTTCCAAGAATCAAAACTTGTATCTTCTGTAAGGTCATTAACCTAAGCCTGAGCTACAATAGGAATTTAATACGCCATTAGTATTGAATTCCTAATCATTTTTATTCAATCGAGAAGTTTGAAAATCAACAGCAAATTTACTTGTTGAAATCGATTGAAATGATTCTTTGATTAACGGGCGTTTATTGTTTTGATTTCAAGTAGAAATTCAATCCCAATTAAATACTTTTTCACTTGTTTTTAAAAGCGCAGAGAGTTTCAGTAATGAAGCCCTTTCTGAAATAAAAATGAATGTTTATCGCGTCATTTGAACGAATTCACGGATGGTTATAAACATATTTTTCTATAATTAGTTTATTTAAATTACATCTGATTTCGAAAACTGAATAGTTTATTTTTGATTTAAATCTTAAATGATTCCTAAAACGAATTTTTTCAGAAAGTATCTGAAAATGATATTTAAAAAGAGTGAATTAACATTTTGAATTTATGATTATTGAAATTAATTAGAAATTATTTGATATTGAATTAAAAAATAATGCGAAATAATAACACTTCTTGGCAATTAGAAAATTGACTGCTGTAAATGGAAAATAAATTGGCGCAAATGAAATTAATCTCCTTTATCGTCAAAATCAGCCAAAATTATTCTAAGTGCAATGCACTCACAACATAACCATGCTCTCACGAATGAAAATAGAAATCAGAACCACAGGATTCAGACGGATGCTACAGGTTTCCAATTTTACAATGTTTGTTTATATGTTTATACATGTCATACAGACATTTACAATGTTATTTACCAATTTTTTTTCTTCTTTTTTTCCAATTAGTAATCTGTATACAGGATGTCTCAAAACCCTTGAACGTGGCTTTTATTCCACAAATATTGATCGTAGACATATACAGTACATTGCAAAGTCGATCAAAATAAGGTGCAAAATGTTATGAAGTCGGCTAAATTTATCAGAAGATTAAAAATTCAAAAAAATACAAATTTTACTTTTTATAGGGACCCTGTACAAAAAGATTTCAAGTCAGTAAAATTTGCCCCATCCTCTAATAAAGTTATGTACAAAATTTCAGCATTTTAACAGAAAAAATCTCAAAGATATGAAACTACATAAATGATGAAATGACGTGAACCACTTTTTTATGCTCCAATATGAATTCGCAAAGAGGAAAAAATCATGTCGGATGTTCGTGTTTAAGGGGTCTTACACAAATTAATAAAGAAAGTAGTGATTAAATAAATAAATATTAAGTTTGCTATTTTTTGGTTCAAAAGTATTTGTTTACTTAGTTCTGCAAAGCAGCCTTAAAAAAAAAGAAAAGTTTCTTCGTTACTGTAGCCTTCATCGCAAAATTTTATTGTTTAAAGCGCATTATTTATTTAATGTAATATTAATTAAAGATGGAAGATGGAAGTTAGGTAAATAAATTATTGATGCCAAATTACTAACATTGTATTCTGTAGGTTTATTAGTTAAAGTCCTACAACACAGAGTGCTTCCAATCCAAAAATGAATAAAAATTACTATACTGATTTTATTTCAGCTTTTAACCAAAAAATTTTACTACCATTAGGAAAATCCAAGCAAAATGATTTAAGAAGTTTGTGTATAGAATAGGATTTATTAAAAAATATGGATAAAAATTATTGCTAAATTTGTCCCGAACGAATGATGTGCCGAATGCAAATTAAAACGAACAAGAATTATGTTACAATTATTTTACAATAATTAATAATGGCATAAAATCAAAATAAGTGCATAGTTGAAATTCAAAGAACTAATGTCATGTGATATTAAGATAAGTATTATTAGCTCTGTTATGCTTTATAATTATCTAAATGTATAAATTCTGTTTTACCTGAGTAATGTTTTTCTTATATTTTAAATTAAAACGGATACTTTTTATATCAAATAAATAAAAATACTAGATAAAACGCAAAAAGTTTAATTAAAATATAATGCACTTGTATTAAAAAATATAGTAAATAATGAAAATTTTTATTATTTTAGAATTATAACCATTATAATTAGCCATATATAATCTGGAATGGAATGATCTGCCTTGCAAAATGATATTTTGAATTAGCCCCAATTTATTTAATGAATATGTTGATGCTTACATCAAAGATCACAATTTATATTTTTGCCTTTAATTACTTTTATTTCATGACAAGCTTCAGGAATTAAAAATTCTAGTCCATGTCTTATTCAATTATTACGAAAACCCTAAAAAACACGAACGTTTTCTATTTACCTTTAAATTGCTGCATTTACAGCCACAAAAGAAATTTTTTTTTCTTCAGAAAATCGAATTTGTGATTTATATACGTTTTCCCAAAGCGATTGAAACAAAGATTTTCAGGTACTTTTTAGTTATACGGGCGCAAGATGTCGCCAATGTGAGCCAAATGCGAGTCAAGTCACCAAGCGAAGTGATTGGCAAAACAATTGTCGCCAACGAGAACAAAACGCGAACAAAGTCACCAAGTGTATAAGATGAATTTGAACGTGAAATTCATTGTAATTTTGCTTTTTTTGAGACTTCTTCACTTTTTCCGACTAACGATTATTTGGCGACTTTTCCACTTTTTCCGACTAACGATTATTTGGTGCTTTTTCCGTGGCCCCTTACAACAGAAATGTACTGATTTTCATACAAAACTGCACAAAATCCCATACTTAAATTGATATATTTAAGTCAGTGTTTTTTTGAGTAATTCTTTTTCTGAAAGTGCAGATCTACAGACCGTAGTGGATTTCAGCTCAAAATATGTTTCCCTTATGGATGTGTGTACTGAAATTTGTGTACCGAATCCAAACTTCATAGCCGTCTTCACTCTGTAGTTATCGCGTTACCTTATATTCACACAGACGGACTTCCTCAGAACGGATTTTACTCAGAATTTTATCTAAAGATTGGGCACTTTTCTGTTATACGAACCCAACGAAAAATTGCCAAAAGTCATCTGTCGGCAAAAGTGAAGAAGTCACCAAAAATGCAAAATAAGTCAAATTTCACGTAGTTATACTTGGTGAATTTGTTCGCGTTTGGGTCACATTGATGACAATCGTTTTGTTGTTCGTTTCGCCTGGCGACTTGACTCGCATTTGGCTCACATTGGCGACATCTTGCGCCCGTATAACGGAAAAGTACCAAAGACTGTATATTCAATTTCAACAATCTTGCTCATAGCGAATTTTGAGTTATTTTTCTTACAGACAGACGGGCAGACATATAACTTCCAAAAATGTGTTTTTCGAATTCAAAGAAGTTTAAAACGCGTAGATCCAGTAAAACTACTACTACTACACTTATACTGCGTATAAAAAAATAAAAATGCAAAAAAATCCACTTTTAATTCTTGAATTTCCTTTTAAGAAGCCAACTAAGCTAACTAATATTAGAATTACTTGTAATTTTATGTTGAACTTGTTGATAATGTCGTGTCAACACGGAAAGGGGATACAGCGGCCTCTGATGGCAAAGACCCCTGAGCACCCGAAGGCAGAAGTCTGACTTTTAGCTCAAATGAAGACAATACAAACTCGCTTGCACAACCCCTTTTTACAGGAGGACACATTCATACTACTCACAGATAGAGAAGATGAAGAACAACCATGCCGAACCGGGACTCGAACCCAGGAAGCCCTGACCATGGTGAAGGCTTGCCACTTCTAAGCCAGGATGATGAGCTAGTTGTATCAAAGAATAAATTAAACACTTTATTTTTTGTATTTGAAAAACTGTTAGCTTAATGGAGTACATTATGTTAAATCTTTTTAATTATATTAAAGATTTTATGGTCTAAATATATTTTCTATGTTTAATTAGTTTTAAAAGAAAATATTTAATCACATTTTCTAATATTAAAATAATTGATAGTACTGAATGAATATGAAACGAATTCCACGATACAATAAATAGTTTCTTTCATTACTATTCTGAAAGAACACCAAGCTTTACAATTCTAAAGGAATACACAAATCTAATATATAAAAATGTATATTTGTTTGTAGAATAGAATAATAAAAATAGAATAAATACTATTCGTTCTTTTACTTTATACATTTTTCAATTTCAATGAATGTATTCGTTATCGCTAAGAAAATCAATATCATTCTTCCAATCATTCTTAATTAAAATAGATAACTTTTTCAAATTCCAAACAATGTTTTCAAGATTATTTCTTCTGCAGCAGCAACGAGCCGGGAACCAGCTTGCCATGTATAAATTCAGCCATGTTTACCGCAAACAAAAAGCTGATTTATTGAATTAATGATATAGATATAGCAAACGATCATAGAAACCTTTACCTTGCATTTTTTTTTTAGAAAACATAACATTTAGTATTTATTTAATTTCATCGAATCAAGTGCTGAAAGTTGCATTTTTTTCTGTTTAATTTGCAGTTATAGTAGATTTATTTTTTTAATTGAACTTCTGCTAATATCATGGCAACACTTTAACAAAAGCTAGTTTTTCCCATTTCTCGTTTGTCATTTTTCGTTTGTAATCAAATTTTATTGTTTTTTTCGAAATATATTGTTGTAAACTATGGTTAAAATATTTTTTTAAAAATTTGTTAAATATAGAAACTTAAGTTATATGTTAAAATACGGGTACCTTTTAAAAGCTATTTTTTTATATTTAACTTGGGGTAAAGATCATGTTTGTGCGATAATATTTTCGAAGTTTACGTCGAAATTTCGCTTAATTTTTAATTAGTTCAAATTCTAATTAAGAATTTTAAAAAAATCGCTCTCTGGTGCACATTCCCCACCCTCAAAGTATACATGTGCCAAATTTGGTAGCTGTAGGTCCAACGGTCTGACCTGTAGAGCACCAACACACACACACACACAATGAGATTTATTATAATTATAGAAAAAAAAAATCGAATTTTCTAAGGAGTAATTATTTATTCAATAATATGGATTCTCTAAATAAATTTTAGTACAGTTTAATAGTTAACGCAACTAAAGTTAATTTTCAAAGAAAAATTCAAAAAGCGAAAATTCCTTTATTTTTTTATTTTTTAGCATTACCTCTTCTATATACAGTTATATTTTTTGTATCGGAATGTTAGGGTACTGAAAAAGCCTTAATTATTGCAAAATGTATTGTAAGGTAAATATTTTGCCGTATTTTCTGTTTGCAAACAGTGGAAAATCACTATTTACCGACAGAAATTGCTATAAAATATTTACCCTACAATACATTTGGAATAATTATTCCAAATCATGTTGATGTATGTAATGTAACAATATGTAACATTGTTCAACATCAACAGTACAGTCGATTAACAATGTTAATGCATTACTTGTTGAACTGTTTTAACTGAATTTCTCGTCTTTGTTTACAGACATTGTTCGCTGTATGTTTACATCTCTGAAATTGTGTACCAATCATTCCATTGACTCTGCAATTATTGATGAATTTCCGTCTAGACAGCCTAGACTTTTATGAGTTGCTGAACTAAGAGGACACCCTACAGGCAAGTCAATTTAAAAGCATTATAACGAACAAATTGAAGTACAATTAATTGTCTACCACTGGCATAGGGGTAGCACGCCTTCCCCGTAATCTGGTCAGCTCGGGTTCGAGACCCGGTCCTGAAATAGTTTTTCTTCTATCTGTGATATATATAAATGTTTTCCCTGAGAAAAGGGATTGTGCAAGTGAAAGCATGAAGTAGCTAAGTTGAACTCTTGACTCCATAGTTGGCGCGACTGTAAAAACAAGAACCGCTCACTCGACTTAAATTGTTGACAGATAACTATCAGTGGCTAGTAAAGTGTCATAAGTCATAACAACAGTTGTTTATCCATATAAATAAAAAAAAGAATGTTTGTCTGTATGACTCTTATGTCTTCATAAACCGTTCTTCCTGTTGCGATGGAAGTCTCTCAGCTTGTTTACACCTACGGGATGCTTATAGACATAGTACAAAAATATTAATATTAACCATATATACTATTAATTAAAATTTTTTTGAAAAAAAATATCGAATTTCATCCGCATCTATTTACCAAAGATTAATCTCCAGATAACTCGCTGAGGAGATTATAGATTGTGTAGAAAGACTAAATCCAAGTTAATGGTTAATATTTTGTAGCTATAGTGCACAAACGTCATGCAAGTCATTCTAAGAGACAACTTTATTGCAGATTAAGGAAAAAAGTTTCGAATAGACCAACCCTGAAGTTTTTAAATTTAAATTAAATTTTAGCCTTTTTCACCCTAACTACTAAAAATATTGTAGTACAAATAATTTTGCATCATCTTAATTTTTAAAAATTATCTTTTAACTATATGTAGGTTTCTATGGTATAAATATATTTTCTATGTTTAATCGATTTTAAAAGAAAATATTTTAAACACTTTTTCTAAAATTAAATTTGAGAATGTTTGACGCATATTACACGAATCACGAGATACCATAAATAGTTTCTGGTAAAAGTGTAGAATAGTGTGCCCCTTGCTGCGCCGAGGATGCCAAATCGCCAACAAAGATGGCGGACAAAATAAACAAACTGTTCGGCGGAACAGTTACGGTTGCCATTTCCCGCCTTTTTATTTAGAATGTTTAACTAATTATAATTATTTGTTTAATACTACCCGGTGCCTTCTACAGATGCCTTTAGCATCTGTAGAAGGCACCGGGCAGTATATTTTAACTTTAAAAAAACATCCTAGGGCTTCGCTTTCATACGGAGCGGGAATGCAGTAGCTTCGCAAGCAAATTGAACAGATGGACGGTGTGGATTAAGGAATAGTGCATAATAATAAATGATGTTATAGGAACGAATATTATACAGAATTTTTAATATTCAATGTACTTACTTGCTTTATTTCATCTTTTCATAAACACTTATCATTTCATAACACTCAAAGCATTCTTTCCAAGCCTCATCAACTCACTAAAATAATATTCCACTCACAGTTCATCCATTCAGAGGTTCGAAATAGTGCCTACAATCCCAACTACCAAACATACATTCCTGTAGGATTGCAGATATAATAATATTTCGAGGCAACCAAACGTTGGAGCACCAAAAGAATTTCGAGAACTGCGAATAATTCCATGGCAGACTTCTTTTAATACGAAAACGCAGACGATTTGCGAATTCGCATAGTGATAATTAAAAATGTGGAAACGAATTTTTTTTTTGTAAATATTAACACTAAAAATGAAATAAGTGTTATTTTAATTAATATTAAGTTTATTCTAAACTCTCTTTGTATAATAAATTTTAAATTAAAATAATAAGCTAAATGTAAATCATCTGAAATCGATATTTTAAATATTAAATTTATTATAAAACAGTTGTAGTTCCTGAACAACTCAACTATTGTAAAAAGTAGTAAACAAAACAGAATTAGGGTTACTGTAAGAAAGCTCCGTTGGGTTACCATATTGGCGATAAACTCGGGGGCACACCGTGCTACACTTTAACCTAGTTTCTTTCATAACCATTCTGAAAGAGCACCGAGTTTTACAATTATAAAAGATTACACAATCTAATAATCTAATATATCTATTTCGATAAAACATTGCAAAATTATAGATGGGTTGCACTTGAATATTTTTTTTTTCGGCGGCAGCAACGCGCCGGGTACCAGCTAGTTTATAATATTTTAAAATATTAAGTTTTAATATAATTACTCATTTTGCTGGATATGTTAGATTTTATTTGATATGTTTTGACACCATTGCTATTAAAATTATATGAATCTATCTGTGTGTTTGCGCTCTCTTCCTGTCAAACCATTTGATATGTTGAGAATAGCGTTATTCTTTTAAAATGTAAAACAAGAAATTATATATCAGGTCAAATTTAAAGTTTGTGACTGAATGATTTAAGAATGATAGACGTTAGCAAACTCAAAGAAGATTATATTTAAGATCTATAGAGCTACAGTCACAAATAATTAAATAAAACAAACTAACCAATAAAAGAAGACAGATGAATCCTAATGACGGACGTTTCTTTTTATCGCTGCTAGAGGGCCATCTTCCTATTTGTCACAAGTATTAAATATATTACCTTTCTATTTGCCGCCAGTTTTATTTATAATAATGTATCTAATACTATAATACGAGGAATGGTTGCCAAGTCGAAAATCGCCCCAGAATTAATAAACTCCGGTAAACTTGGGGGTCTGGGGTTTTTGGCCACGAGGAATCGATTGGCGCCGGTTTTGAAGTGCTACGGTCGAGCAGTTCGGAGTCACAGATAGGATATTTTCAAACTTTATCAGTTCGCCATAATGGCTATAGATGGCAGCACTTAAATTTTCTTTGTCTATTGCTTAATAGGTTTCAAGCGGTAACGTGCTGCCATCTATAGCCAGTATGGCGAACTAATAAAGTTTTATGTTTATGCTGTTATAGGTTTATAATATGTTTCTTATGTATGTATATATGTTTGGTTTTTCTAAATAAAGTTGTCAAAAATATTGAACTTCAACACACTTCAATCTTTACCTTTATATAGAATAGTTCCCTTTCCAAACTCTAACTTTGTTTAGAATAGTTTACAATGGTGTACTTTAACCGGTTATCTTTTCACCAATGGTTTCACAAATTTTCTTATGGCATGTATTGTTTTGATAAATCACAATTGAAAATTTAAATCTTCGAGTTAGCTTCGATACCTGTTTTCTCCGAGCGTAGCTCGGTCACCCGCTGGTTAAACAAATACGTAATATTTGACGATGATGATGTCGTATCCGTGTTTCCACGAAAAAGGGGTGCAGTAGCTTCTGGGGGTAAAGACCCCTGAGCATCCAGAGGGATTGAAGTCTGACTTTTAGCTCAGATGAAGATGACTCACATATTCGCTTGCACAGCACCTTTTTACAGGGGGGCTCATTCACACATTTCACAGATAGAACAACCATGCCCGAACCTGGATTCGAACCCAGGACGCCCAGATCATGGGGAAAACACGCTATCCTTATGCCAGGACGCCGGCATGTAGTATTTATTTAATGCAATATAATTTTTGTTGATGAGGTGTCGATAAAAATATTTTTTTTAAAGATTTAGCGACTATTAACCAGGGCGAGAATTCTGATTGCAATTAGACTATTAAAAGTATTTTTTTTATATTATCCTTTTTCGATGTTTATTATTTTCTTATAATTTATGTTTACTTTCATATCTATCTTTTAACTGTGAATCAACCGTACATTATAGTCCACACACCCATATAAAAATTGTCTATTGTATGTTTTGTAAGTCCTTCAAATTTGTTTCATAGACTTTGTTTATAGAATGCATCTCTAATCAGAAAGGAGTAAATATTTCGGAATCTTCTTATAATAATTATTTATTCCATTGTAGTGTGCTTTAGATATGGCAAAGTATAGTTGTCATATAATTGAGAAAATCTCTACTTCTCTAGTAGGTTCAGTGGGATTGAAATACCTTCATTCCAATCATGGGACGCACCTTTCCGAGAGTGACTATATGGGTCGTGCAATAATGAGAACTGTTTTGAGTTAAATTTTTTGATCTCTTTAATGATTGTAGTGTTTCGGTCATTTAGATTATCCATGCGTTAAGTGAAATTACGAATAATTTACTTATAGCCACAATAATTATTGAAAAAATATGCACAAGAAATTTTTACCAAAATCATTTATTGTAAACAGTTCTTTTTTTCCAAATATATATTTAATAGAATTCAGCAATTGATATGTAATGTATTTTCGTCATTTTTATTTAATTTGTATAATTTTATTACTCATTAAAGTTTTAATCAACTGAAATTGATTTGCTGCATTTGTGCTGAAGTTAATCTATTTAATTATGACTAGATGACAATGAATATATTGAATGACATATTGAATAACTTAAAGTGAAGCTTAAATGAATTAATAAAGGGATTCAAATCTAACATATGATGATGATGGTGTCATGTCCGTGTTTCCACGGAAAGGGGGTGCAGTAGCTTTTAAGGGTAAAGATCTCTGAACACCCAGGGGGCAGAAGTCTGACTTCTGGCTCAAATGAAGGTGACACACACATTCGCTTGCACAACCCCTTTTTATAGGGGGCACATTCGTACATCTCATAGATAGAACACAGAAAAACCATGCCCGAACCAGGATGCCCAGATCACGGGGAGGACACGAATCTGACATATATTTTATAAATTTCAATAAGTTTCATATTTCAGCAATGTTCGACCATGATTCTATAATTTATCTTTTTTCGTAATAACATTTTGTCTTAAAATATTCAGAAATATAACTTTTCCGGAAATGTTATATCATTATTTTACGAATTGTACTTAAGAAAATAATTCATTAATTTATTTCATAAAAATATCTAGTAAAGATTTATAAAGATAACTGTTCACAAACATTTTCCCCTGTGAATTATTTTCAGCCAAAGAAACTTCTTGGTGAACCAAAAAAAAAAAAAAAAAAAGATTAATTAAAAAATATTAACTTTTCCCACAACTCGATCCAATTTATTATTATCAATGAGAAAAATTCTCTTAAATAATTTTTGTCGGGATTAATCTTATTACTAAAACAGAAATAAAAATAGTTATGTAGCTAAATCTTTTATTCTTTACAATCTAGATTACTTTATACATTAAGAAAAATGCTAAAAAAGTTGGCGACCCCAAAATGTGTCAAGATCTGCAGTTTAAGGCTTTTCATAGTATATCGAATAAAAAGTTTCACGTTCTCTCGCAAGACCAAATCGCTTCGAAACAGGAAACACCGCTTAATTTATTTAGAATAAAAAAGCAAAACGACTGTTAATTAACCGATTAAGAATTCCAAAACTGCACGTGCTTTAGTAGCAAGGACTTGCCTTTTCTCTAAACCCCACCCTTCTCGGCTTGGACCGCAGAAGGTTAAGGTTAAAACTTCGATTTTCGCGGAACAGCGCAGACGACATTTGTTGACAAAACGCGAGCGAAATCGCAACCGCGCGGGAGAAAGAAAGTTCCATCATACTGACATCGGAAAACTCTGTATGAAGAAAAACTTCCCCACAAGAACGTCCCGCCGCCGGAATTCTTTTTGGCGATCGCCAAAAACATCTTGGCTCTTCACAAAGTAAGCCAGCACTTAAAAAAGACCCACTGGATTTGTTCCTGAAATCAGTTAGGACCACGTGATTCCTTGATCAACATTCTACTGCATCCTAAAAAGATTCTAAGCGAGCCGAGGAATTTTTTTTTCTTCCTTCAATTAATTGCTGTATCCTCGCTCGAAAAATTTAAGGGTGAAAAAGTAGTGTGCGAAAAAATTGACGTGTCGTGTTCAGCTGTGTTTTTATGGACTTAATAATCATGACTTATTGTTTTGGATAATTACGATAATTATACATGATCTGTTTGGAGGTTGTTGGCGAAATATGGGGTAAGCATTTTTGTTCGTTTTATTTTCAGTGTATATAGCAGGCCATAAAATGTTGTATGATAACAATCATATTTTTATTGCAGCTATTGCATAATTTAATGACTTTTAGCAAATAATAAAAACATTAATTTAACATAATTTCTTCTTTATAGAATTAACTATTTCTTAGAGATTAAAACAGAAATATCATATTCAAAGCAGCTTTTGTTTCAATTCCCTTAAAATTATATCATTTGTAAACGGTTACCAATTATATATACAATATTTAAATTTGTGTCATATAAAATGCTCCTTATTAAAGCAATAGGATTAATTATTTTTTAGCATTCATTCTTCTGAAATTCAACAATCTTGCTCAATTTTTTGTATGGACATAATTTTTAAGAGTTCTGTGTCACTGAATTTTTTTATAGTTCCAATGGTTCTCTTTGAATTCCAAAATGTTTTCTGAAAATTAATTACATGTATTTAGTTTCTAATTAATTACCTAAACTAAATTAAACAATTAATTATACTAAATTATTAAAATACCTAGTGACATTTTTTTAAATGCAAATTCATAGAGTAAAACTCGCTAAAAGATAACGAGTAATAGTTTCTTTTACTTCAAATTGTTGAATGTTTTTTTAGAAACTTTCTATTAAATGTTATGACTTTTATAATTAAAAACACTTTATTCAAATTGATAAATGAATATTTTTTAAAGGTTTATTTTAAATTACTATCAATTTTCTTAATAATTTGAAAAATTTTAGAATGTATCGTTGGTTTTCATAATATTTTTGCAAATTAAGTTTCTTCATATCTAATTAAAGAAATTATGAGTTAATGACAATGGCTTTACTTTTTATTCTAATAAATTACCTATGCAATTTTAATTTAAATTAAACAACATTAAAGTATTGTCAGTTTAATTATATTCTAATATTTTCAATTTGTCAGAATAAAAATGCGTTGGTGGGAATATGGTTGCCGTCAACTACGAATTTTATAATTGTAAAATAATATTCGAAGATGCGTTATGATTTTGATACCAGTTCATTTAGAAATAATATATTTTTAAAAAAACATTATTAACCAGAATGTTATGATATTCTTTCGTTTTTCTCAAAAATGTTTTTTAAATACATGTTTCTTAAAAATGTTGTTAAATACTTTTTACTTAAAACGTTTTGGACATTTCGTAGTCTTTTTAAAATACTTTATAATTTGTTAATGCCCCTTAATTTTTTATGTTATTTCTTTTTTTAACATATTATTTTCAGCAGTTTTGCTATTCATATCATGTAAATGCTTATTTTCTGATAAATTATTTATAATGCGGAATTATGCTTTTTGCCTTTTTAAAATCGAAATTCTTTTACTTTACCTTTGATCAATCCGTCCTGGATTTTGAAATTATATTTTAATCTTAAACAAACTTAAAAAGTTTAAAACTTTTCGTTTATTTAATTTCATTTCTGATATAAAATTAAAGTACTCAGCGACTTTGGAAGACTTAGAAATCACAATTTTTCGATTTATATTTGATATTATTACACACCAGAAGACACCAAATCGTATGAAATGTCATACATTTATCCATTTATATCACTCTACCCTTTTCATATACCCTTATCACAATATCAAAATCATTTCATACATGGATCATGGCAGGAAATATGGGACAAAAAAATCAATAACAAACTGCATGCTGTTAAACTTGCAATTGGTATGTGGCTGGCTCTGCCTTTGCGAAGACATGATGTGAAGTTAACTTGTTTACGCGTGGGACACACGCGTTTTACCCACAAATATTTACCATTCGGAGAAAGGGAACCTACATGTCCTACATGCAATACTGCTTTTAGTGTTAATCATATTTTGATTGAGTGTCCAAATTTTATTACTCAGCATATTCTTATTTTTTAAAAAAACTTCATCACTAACAATGTCAGAAAATAAACCAGACCATAAAACCACGCTAAATAAAATGTAAGTGGAAGGTATCAACGTAAAAAGGCATGAAGTCAGACTTAGAGGCAGTAAATTCCCATGTAAATCTTTTCTAGTTTTTAAGGGCCATTGGCTTCTACGGATATTACCATTTTTACCTACGGTTTTACCATTTTATCTAATAACATTTTAAAACTTTTTACCATGTGGAATTCAATCTTTTTATGTAATTCCTTTAAAAATATTTTGATACAATTATTTTAATGTTATTTTTATGTCCACGATTGTCAATATTCTCACCATACCATTAGCGCAGTTTAGCCAAGATTGGCTCCTTTGCCACCAAAACTCACAACCCTCACCCACCATCAAAATCGTTTTTAACCATGCATTTTTATTCTAAAACTTCTAACAAATGAACTAAAACATTCGCTTTAGTAATTCCCACAGCTTTTTTGAAAGTTGCTTCAAACATTCACTTTATTAATTGGCACAGCTTATTTGAAAGTTGCTTCAAACATTTACTTGTTTCCTATTTTGTCACCAATATTTCATCTCACATTTTTACTATTTTGTTTTTTTATTTTGTTCTGTAGAAGAAATAAAAATAAATTTTTTTATATTAAATTTGGAGGTTTTTGAACTAGTAGCATCAATGGTGGTTTTAAGCATTTTGCAGTTCGAGGCTGGGATTAATTGTAAGACCATGAGACTATTTTTAATTTCACATTTTAACTTAATCAAATGTCAATGATTTAATTTTGTATACTGTATTAATTAATTAATTTAAATGTAGTTTCATAATATGGAAAATGACTGAATGAATATTTATAATATAAGCATGACTGAATATTTGTAATATGGAAAATAAATTTATGGAGACTTTGAATGACAAAAAGATTCTTAAAATTATTAATAATAACTAAAATTAATAGTTAGTGATATCCCCATTTATAAATTAATGCATCTAATTATAATGAAAGGTTTTAAAGTAATGATAAGCATCAAAATAATATAACATAAAAATAATTATTTTTGCAGCAAGCGCCTGGTAGAATTTAACATAACCAATTTAGCAGACCACTAACATTTCAAAATATCATAAACAAACAATCAATTGTTATATAAATTATTAAATAAAAATTTTATAATTCGAATTATTACATATAGAAATCTTAATATTTTTTGATTCATAAATTTTATAATTTTTACAAATTTGTTTCATTTCATTATAGGATGATTATATTTTCTTACTCGATATTATTATAGCAACACTTTGCCCTGTTATCCTAAGTCTAGTCTACTGAAAACTCTCTAGTCTACTACTGGACATTCTATATTATATAAATGTCTCGATTCATAGAATGTGGCTTAAATAACTATACGTACTAACTGTATAACTATATGTATGTATACAACTTACTATGCATGAATTTTACTTTTAAATTTAATAACAATATTTACTTAGTGCACTTTAAAAATTTCATATTTATGAAATAAACTTAAATATTGATATATTTGACATAAAATCCTAAATCGATAACGTATCTACAACTTGCTACATAGGAATTTTATTTTTAATTTTAATAGCATAATCTTTACTTAGTCCAATTTAAAAATTCCATATTTATAAAATAAATTTAAATAGATACATTTGATATAAAATCATAAATTGATTATATCATTTTAATATTCTGAATCGTCATCGTATTCGTTCCCACCCATGCCGCTTGCGTTTGTCTAGGTTAGTAAACAATCACTCGCTCGCTCACCCTTCTGCACTCGTTATTTCCGAAATGGGCCTTCTTACGCAATTGCTACGTTAGAAGACAAGCGGAAAGGGCCAGTTTGCGTCTTCCGCACGTCACTTGTGGGTTGCTGTTCCGAACGCGTGTTGCGCAGTGGCTAAACTTGGACATAAGGATACTATCTTAGGGACGAGCAGAACCACAAGAAAGTGGTTTCTAGAAAATAAACAAAGACCATCCTTTTAAATGCTATTAATAGATTAAATAATTAAATTAACTAATTAATCGTTCATGTCTAAAGGGAAATATTGGAATTTTAGCCATGTGATTAGATATTTAATTTTAAAAAATGAAATCTAACTTATAAATGCCACCTAAAAGCTGAAGTGGACTTGATTACACAATTTTAGGAATTACTTTCTTTGGGTTATGAAAATTTTTAGGCACATGTATTATAAATACATCAGATTCCTTTAAAAATGTTTTAAAATGAAAGATATTATTAAAAAATACATGTACATATTTTAAATTTCAAAATATTCCAGGAGACTTTATTATTATTTTTTTCTGTTATTTATTCCTTATTTTCCAACGTAAATTTATTTGAAATAAATTTTCGTTAGGGTTATTAAATTCCAATTAAATGCTAATATTTGAAAAATATTTTTTGAGATAATTATTGAATTTGTTTAAGAATTTTATTTTTTTTTCTTACCTGGATCGACTTTTAACTATCTTAACACCCTCAAAATGCAAAATGTATACCCTATTTTATTTTAATGTTTGGTCAAAATCTTTATCATCAGTTCTGTATAATTTAATCAAAAATTAAGATAACTGGTTAACAAAAATAATCTTTTTACTAAAGTTTAATTAATTGAACAAATTAATTAATTAAATCTCATGGAAAATAAATTAAGATGCCTAAAATAAATATCTTATAAAAGGCAACGAATTATGAACATTAAACTACTCTTTATTTATTTAAAGAGGTAAATATAGAAGAGTTGCTAAGAATGTTTCATTCTTAATTACACAAGAATACAAATAGTTCTGATTGTTCTTACATGTTTAATTAGTATCCTTTATTTAATGAATTACGCCACATTTAATGAAAGGAAATAAAAATAAAAATTGAAAAGTTTAAAAAAAATATTTAAGTTTTTAAAATGAAGTTGAAGCTTTTTGCGTATTATTGCTTTTATAGCCTGATTTCATTAATTATTTTAAAAATAACTATTATTTATTTTTAGACTATTTAATTAACTTAGAATAATGAATTTAATAATATATCAGAATCTATTTTGTTCAGAAAAGTAGGATATTAATAATATAAATAGCATGAAGAGCTAGAAAATGAAGTAGATATTATGTGAAGATAGAATCAAGTTATAATAACAAGATTCATAATGTTTTATCTAAGGCGTTATGTATTAAATGAAACGCTGATATACATTACATTCATGTTACAAAACATTCTTCCAAGAATATCCTACATATAAATACCTTTATGTTTTATTGACGGCACTTCATATAATAAGGATTGGATTCATATCTATACTTGTAATAAAGCTCAATGTGTGTGTGCGTGTGTGTGTGTGTTGGCGCTCTACAGGCCAGACCATTGGACCTACAGCTACCAAATGTGGTACATGTATACCTTGGAGGTCCGGAATGTGCACCTCCTAGCCCTTTTTTCAAATTTTAAATCAGAATGAGAATTAATTAAAATTTAACCGAAATTTCGACGTTTTTCCGCTATAACTTCCGAAAATATAATTGCATAAACACGATTTTTACATCAATTTAAAGATTAAAAAATTAGCCTTCTAATGGTGTCAGTGTTTTAATGTATAACTCAAGCTTCTATTTTTAACGAATTTTTAAAGAAATATTTTAACCATGTGTTTTTAGCACGTGACTGGATAAAATAAAAGAATGGCGGAAGTTCAAATAAAACAAAAATTATCATTGCAAAATAAATATAAAGAAATGCAACTTTCAGCACGTGACTGGATAAAATAAAAAAAATATAAAATGTGATATTTTTTAAAAAAAATAAATTTAAAGCATAGGTTTCTACAATTGTTTGCAATATCTGTATCATTAACTCAATAAATCTTCTTTATTTACAGTAAACCTGATTGAATTTAGTTAGGATATGCATTGAAATTCCGACCTAATGGCATATTTATGTAATCGTTTGCAATATCTGTGTCATTAATTTAATACTTTTTTCCAATTCTCGCTTTCTTTAAAAAAACATATTTAATATTTTGGCAACATCATCGAAATTTTTTAAAAATATTTTGGAAGCATAACCGATGGTTAAAACTGACTGATATATAAAATTAAAGAATATTACTAGGAAAAGTTGTACTTTTAGAACTTTCCGTCCATCATCTTAAAGAAAATATTAATTTCAGCCCGGAATCAATGTTTTTAACCAATGTCAATCAATAGTTTTAATCACTGCCCAGAATTACTTCAAGGCTAATGAATATGTGATTTAATTGAAAATTTTAGAACGCTTTATTCATGGCGAACCAGCTGGTCGCCAAAGGCGGCTAGTTGGATAATATTCTTCCAATAATTTCATATTTACAAATATTCTAATACTTTATGCATGTATTCAATATAATTTTTGTATTACATATTTTTAATTTCCATAACTACGATCTTTATTGTCACAAGTAGTGTTTATATGAATAAAAAATGTTTTACTTTAATCAAGGTACAGTAGAGAATAAGAATGAGATGTTTTCATTATTTAGAATTTTATCGATTCTTTATACATTCGTTCCTCGTAAAAAATTATTAATAATTCAATATCGAATCTTTAAAATTTATTATTTATCTGTATGAGATTCCATTGTTTTGATAAGAGTATTTTCGAAGACACTAATATTAATAACAAAAAAGTATCCGAAAAAATTAATTGGTTTTTGCTGTCTTGATAATTCTGATTTACAAGAAGAGAAAAAGGAAATCATAAATTTATTTCCTGTATTTGTGGACATCACTCCTGAATTAAGCTTGTATCTGCAGAATGTTTATATTCTTTCATGAAAACAGCTGCCTTTTTTCAGATGTGATACTATACTGAAAATCATTTGTTTTTGTTTTAGGATTTATTCATAAACTTTTCTTTCCTTTTCAAAATATATTCCAAATAATGAATAATTTTTTGAAAGAATATATACCTTTTACTACTTAAAATGTGAATGTTTCCTGCATACAAAAAAGTTATTTTGGAATTTTTTTTATTATTTTAAAGTTGAAATTTTAATTAAAACAATCTTAGTTTTTGTACTATTTCTTCTTATTTACTGTTTGATTTCTTTATACTTTTTCAAATAAAATAGAATGAAAAAACTTCAATTCATTGTTTTAGTACCATGAAATATAATGAATTCAGTTAAACAGAGTAATGCATTGGTTATTCGGAAACTCTTATTCTTGAAAATATATTATTGTGAAATTTTTCTGAAGGAAAAGGGCATTTTCAATATGATTTCAATAAATGAATATTAATTGAGTTTTCTTATATTTAAAATACTTATATTAAAATTGTCATCAAGTTCTTTTTTTTTATCAAAAATGAAATTGTAATAAAAACAATGAAATGCATTTTGAATTTGTGAGTTGCAGTTAATAAAATTACTTGAATCATAATAAGAAAAAGTATAATATTTATCCTGCAGACGATTTTTTAACAAAACATTTTAATTGTAGTTTTTCTTTTTAAATATTGTTGGCAATTCTTCAGTTTTTAAAGATTCAGGCTGAAGTGAATCAACAGTGATATATTATTCATATTTAAAATGATGTATTATTTTCCAATATAAATATATTTTCTCATTATTGTGTTAGCAGTTAAAACTTCATTAACGCTTTGCTTTTCCGAAATAAAGAGGAAGTAAACAGCTTTTATATTTAATTACAGTTATTATCACGGCCAAATAAATATTTTCTCCCTAAAAAAAGTTCGCCAGCGGTTGACCTCCGAGAACTCCAATATATAGTTTATTTCTTACCTAGGATTAGTTGGCAACCTTGAGACGAATAGGCATTTTTCGATGACAAAAATGGCGACTCCATTCTTTGAAGATGCGGAACGTGACTTTAATGATGATTTTGCTCCCCAAAAGTTGATTCGGTAACTAAATTTGAAAAAAGCAATTCACTGTAGAATTGTGAACAAATTGAGTTGGACTAAAAAAAGAAGATTTGCTTATTTTTTGCTTTTTTTTCCGTGAACAGATTTAACACTCTGAAAATCTTTTTTATTTATTCAATGCCATGGTTTATAAAAGTATTAAGGGCTTCTATTTGAGAACTTTCGTTTTCAATTTCATTCTTGGAAAAAAAACAGTGTTAAGTATGTATTGCAAAATATAAACTTTTTGAAACAATGGGTATGGTTGTAAAAAACTGATTTCATGTGTTATTAATACTTATTGCATTTCGAATTGTTTTCTTATTTTATTTAAGTATTGGAAGAAAGGTGCTCACTTATTGCTGGTAGGATATTTCTAGAAAATTAAGAAATAATGAAACTATTGTCTATATTAAATAATATATAAAATAATAATGGAATTAAAATATTATAAGTTATTTTAATCTTTCTCCGTTGCATATAAAAACATTCAATATGTATATAAATACTTAAAAGTCAGTTCCTACTTAGGTCAACAATGAAAATTTTTATTTTAGTTGATTTTTATTAAATAATTACAATTAATATAAATATGACAAAATCACTATTTTAAATGGAAATAGAAATTTTTTCCCTGCTACCTACACGTTTCGCCACTGATGGTATTTATTCCTAAATTTTTTATAAAAAACCATCTTTTTAAAATAATTGTTATTTTTTCTATCTGCTGCCATGTTAGGAATATCAAAACGCCCCATGTTAAGAATATCAAAAGCACCATCATTGTAATAAAACTGACTGTAAGTTCAAAAATATAAATAAGGACAGACAAACTGTAAAATGAAAACTGTAATATAGCTGATTATTTTGAACATCATGTTTAATTAAGTGCATTCCTGATTTTTTAAAATTTAAATGACAAGTTCATATGTAGGTAAGATTGAAAAATATTCATATGTAATTGTTATTGATATGTATCTAAAAAGTACCATGATTTTGCAATAAATAAATAAATTCTGCTGAGCAAAACTTGCTCTTCCAGATATTGTACTGCAATATATGATTATATGCATTTTTCACCTTTTCCTTGAAAGGAATATTCAATTTAATTTAGAGAACTATTAAATATCAATAAATAAATGTGTATTGAACTATTAATTCTAAAATTAAAAAAAATCATTTTTTTTGCATTTCATTTTGTAATGTGTATCATTCATGACAATTTTCTTTATTATTTCATATTCACAAAACATATAATAAAACAAATATATACCACGTGTTGAATTGCGTGAAATTCTAGTAAAAATTTTTTTCTTTTTAACCAGCATGCTTTTGTCGCTAAACGCTGTTACAGAACGAATGAATGGGCAGTCAAATTTAAAAGCTATTATTATTTAAAAAGCTAAATTATTAAAAAATTAAAAAGCTAAATTTATTTCAATTAAATATATTACTCAGCTGCTACTTGTACAATAATATTTGTTATTTAAAACTCGTTTGATATTTTATCTACGTCAAATTGCTACAGTCTATTGACGTATAGTCACGCTTCTTGTTAATCGTTTGCTTCTTATTTTTCATTCATACTGATTTACGTCATAAACGATATCGATGATTTTGATGTATTTTTTTTGTATCGTTAGAAATGATTGACATCTTTTAATTAGATCCATTGTATAGCGGGAGTTTATGAAAATGATTCTATGTTTCTCAAATTAGAAATATCTTTTTAATGTTATTGGTAATTATTAAGAATATGTTGAAAGAATTTATTTAATTTTTGAAGAATTTCGAATTTCTTATTCTGACGAAATTTAATCCCATTTCGTTTTGCTTAAATTATCATGTTTGTTATTCATAAATGAATTGGGAATTGAATTTAATGACTATAATTTATTTTAGCTAAATATTCAGAAGTTTGTCACTTTTGTGGCTACACCTGTTATTAAGAAATTATTTCGGATTTCATCACAAGTCACAGAAATTGCGATACTCTGAGCATCATCACATTTTTATTTTATCGTTTGCATTTTTTACTGTCATTGACGTAGGTTTGCGTCATAAACAAGATCGATTTTCTTAATTATATCTTATGAATCGAATTTTATAGATAGAAGTCTATAGTAGCCACTGCATTACAATAATTTAGATTTGAATTTTTTTTAATTACACTTTTAAATTTCTGAGATTTTGTAAATATATAAATGAATAAAATATTTGTTCTATTTAGTACTATTGTAGTTTCTATTTTTTCATCTAATCTTTAATTGGTACATATACAGTTTGTACGAATTTGTCAATTTGCCTAATATTTATTTTTCTACTTATTAACAAGTTTTTAACATACAGTTCTTGCTAGAATAAATATAATTTGGATATTTTTTTGATGTACATTTTTTTCCTTATTTAGTATTTATTTAAACTGTTATTTCTGTTTTTAGTGAATTAATTTTATTGTTAAATAAACTGCTTTTGCAAAAGACAGATAAAAATTCTCTACAAAATATGGAAATTTTGCAAATTGGAATTTTTATGAATAATAGAATCAGGATTATAATGGGCTTTAGTTTTTTGCCGTCGATAATTTTCAAATTATGAATTCTCTTTAAAAAGAAGGATATTTTATTTTTGCATTTCACAACATTTTAAACTATTTCTTTATCTATACTGATATTTTGTTTATTAATGAATATGTATTTGTGTTTATTTATCTCTTTTGACTCACAAATACTCTTTTCAAAATTATTTAAATAGAAGTTCGTATTTATAAACACTCTAATCATAAAGTGAATGTAAGGAAATATATAGAAATATGATAAATTATTGTGGATAAAATATACGTATTGTTCTGGTATTTGAAATTTACAAAAATTTATTTATTTGACAACTTGGGAAGTTAGATCACCTTACGGTTCTTTTTTAGGTACTGGCCTTTGGTAATTGTCTAAGCTATATTGCTAGTGGGTCCAAAAAAGATCTAAAAAGATTAGATCAAATTAGGAGGGTCTGAAAGGAGTGGGTTCACGAAGGTAAAAGATTAGACTTGTAATTTTTGTAGACGTGACTACAAAATTAGATAATGATCATGAAATTTTTCATATTCCACTAAATTACAGTGACTCTTAAAATTAAGCTCGCACTTTTTCAATGAAAAAAAAAGCACTGTAATCTAGAATTAAAATTCGAATTTGAAGTTAATTTTTTTCCATATTTACTCTACATCAGTTTTAACAATTCATTGGTTTAATTCATTTTATTAGTTTCATTTCACTTATATTTTTCTAATGAAAATGAAGATGTACTAAGCTAGATATAAAACACAAGATAAAAATAATTCTATTTTAAAATATTTTCGAATAAATTCATGATTTAAATTACAATATATTATTTTATATTTATTTTTGCATTGTGATAAAATTTTAAAAGTCGTTTGGTTACTTGCTTCTCAATGTTTTATTTTTATTTTTAAATGGCTCATAGTCGTAAGTAAATATCAACAAAAAAAGTCAGAAAGTGTAGAACAGAACAGGGAATAACAGAAATAATTAAACTTGGATTTATCGCTAAACTGATTAACTTACCCAATTCTTATTTATTACATGAGACAAAATACCTTAAAAAAGAAAACATAAACGTAAGAAAAATCCTCCAGCAGAATTAACTTATTGTAATAAGACGTCTAAATTTTTTTTAAAAAAGTGTAAAATTCTTGATTCAATATTTTAAAGAATTCTACAGACTTAATAATTAAATTATTTTTTCCCCTTCAATTTACCAGAAACTAACTTGCCTACGCTCAGATTAATTGGATTATATGAGTGTTTGGATCAGAGAAGAAATTTACTGATACATTTATTTATTATTGTTTATGATTTATCATTCTTATTTTATTCATGTTTTATTTGCAAACTAAAAATTTTTGTTTTCAATAGAGCTATAGTTTTTTCTAATAGAAAAAAAAAGGGAATTTAATTCAAATAATTTAAATATAATTGTATAAACAAGATGGTGGAAGTATTTCATGTAAGTGTGAATGTTAACATGAAAGCTAGATAATTTGTCATTTATCGAAGAGATAATAAATCATGCTCTTTATTTAAATATTTTAAAAAGGAATAAAATTATCATTCCACGTTTGGATATTAGTCATATCACTGACTCTTCGATCTGACCGAAGGCACACGAAATAAATGATACTAAATGACCGAACCATAGCAGCAGCAACATTGGTGGAAAGTGTAACTGAGTCCTACAGGCCATCACCGGCAACGGTCCAACCATTCCCTAAGGAAGTACGTCCCTTTATCGATGGAAGGAGTCTGATCCCTACTTTTTAGTGTAGCTTCCAAGGTGACGAGATCCAAACATCATGTCGGAAGCCTCTCATCCTCATTTCGAGGTATTTCCCCCACTTCTAGGGTGATATGTTTTAATATTAGAAAAGATTTCTATTTTTAATTTAATCCAAGATCCTAAGCTCATTGTTCTCAATGTTTGTTTTTGGTGTCTTTATATAAACTTACACAATCTGAAAACTATACCACAGTATTCAAGTTTTAAAACAATAGTGCATATTTTTTCCACAATGGAAGGCTAGTCTGAGGAGATACAATATTAATAGGAAAATCTGTATAGAAAGTTTGATGATGGAATATTGAAGAAACTTTGATGAAAAAAATAACTACAACTACAACAAAATAAACTAGTACTCTCTTCATGCCCAGACTTTTGTAAGCTATTATTGATTCTATAGGACACTTTATTTGTACTGATTGAGCGAAAGATCATAATATTTATTAATATGCAAAGAATTTCTTGAAAGTGTACGAAGGCTTTTGCGAGATTTGTTGCCTTTTAATTAATGATTTTCCGAAAAAAACCTCGTATATTCTTAAAATATTTAATAAATTTAATTTTAAGAAATAGTTTAAATATCATTCAAAAATTCTCATTCTAAAATAAATTTTTTTATAAAGGATAAAGAAACGAGTTATTAAAATTCATAAATAATGGAAAACTTTTGCATGGCATTTTATATGTATTTACTTAATGAATTACTCAGTGTTCAAGAAATTTAAGTTTTGGTAGTTTAAAATTCCTAATTACTTTCTAGGATTTTCAAATATTTATCTTATGCAAATAAATTATATCTACTTTTAATTAGTTTATAAACTTTTTTACTTTCATTCTAATCTTTGAATTTTGGTATTTTATTTCTCGTTTTAAGGGAACAGCTTTAACACATTCTGTAAGAAGTTTTCGCATCGTGTACATAATACATTCCTTTTATCCGATTATCACAATCCTGAAACAAACTTTATTCTCCGAGCTCTTTCTGTTATTCTACTAAAATAATTTAAAACTAAGTAATTCCGAACATAATTATTAATCCTTATGCGGTAACGCCAATTTAACTAAAGTACACAAATAAAAATAAGCTATTACTTTGGTTAAATTGGTGGAGGAGTATTCATTTAAAAACATTATTGTGCTTAGTTTCGCAATATGTCGAG
Organism: Argiope trifasciata; assembly: GCA_026543055.1. Lineage (NCBI taxonomy): Eukaryota > Metazoa > Arthropoda > Arachnida > Araneae > Araneidae > Argiope > Argiope trifasciata. The sequence continues at coordinate 896,496 of JAPMOQ010025585.1, forward strand.
TATATTCTACAAATTATTTCTATAAGAATAAATTTACTGAAGCTCAGGGAATATTCTGTCGGAAACAGCTTAGTTTCAACATGTAAAAATTATTAGACTAATTCCGGAAAGTTATTTGCATTATCCGTTCCATTTGATTATTTATAATTTTAAAAGCAAATTTATTCTAAACGTTTGATATGTTGTTCAACTAAAATAACTTATAAATTTCAAATAAATTCTTTATAAGCTATAACTTACATTTATTATTAAGATTTTATGTATAAAAGATCATAATAGAGTATTTAATCTTCAAATATATGAATTTGAGTAACTTTATATAAATTACTTTCTGTAATAGGAATTATAACAAAACAGAATGAAAGAGTTGTAACATTTTGAGTGTACCTAATAAAACATTGTAAAAAGGATTGAAAAGAAAGAATAATGCTTTATTTTTTCTTATTAATTAATAAAACAACCACTGTCTTCTTGAATTATCTTTAATATGATTTTAAAAACACCTTCGAAATCACATACGCATCATTTCTAAAACCTCCTGTAGTTTGTATTATGACTTATTGTACATTACAAGACCCCTGGCAGTTATCTGACAGCGATTTAAGCCGAGCGAGCGTCTCTTGATTTTTCAGTAATGCCACTAGGGTCAAAGAGTCCAACTTATCTACTTCATACATCACATACGCTCCCAAAACCCCTTTTTACAGAGGAGCACATTCACTCACCTCATAGATAAACAACCATGCTCGAACAGAGGTTCGAACCTGAGACGCGCACATTACAAGGAAGGCGTGCTACTCCTAAACCAGAACGCTTTAAGAATCACCTTTTTAAAATTTTAAAGTTTCATTTATTTATTTTTTCATTCGTAAAATTTATAGAATGCCTGTATGTCCATCCTTTTTTATACTGTCTCTGGATACTATATTGTCTTGATCCTGACTTGAGAATTTCATACAATTTGTTTATTTAGAGCCATATATGTACATAAGAACAATGTGTTCTAATCTAGGTTAAAATATTTGAAATGTACACCATTCATGATGTTTACGCAACAGTCGAAGATTGAAAATTTATCATGAATAGGTTCCTCATTCAATTTGGAAAACATTACCACCAGAAAGTAACATGATGTTAGTTAACACATGTTGTTAGTTAGTTAACCTTTGGGGTAGCTCTCGGTATCCACTGAACTTCAACTACTGGAGTGTAATTCAGCAGTCCGTTCCCCAAACGTTTTTCCCCCTCTCTCTTTCATCTCCCCCCGCATTGCTGTCCAATCTCCGTTTCTCATTTTGCATTGGTACACTTGAGCTCTCTACCCAAGAAACACAACCTATCGCACAGTGTTGTATGATATTATATGATATTAAACAATATTCTACAATATTAAACTATATTATTAAACAGTATTCTACAATATTAAACAATATTCTACAATATTAAACAATATTGTGAATATTGATCAATGTCATACAATACTTTACAACATTTGTGTGCTACTACAGTATCGCCCAATAGTAAAATGTCCCTCTCAGTTGGACCCTGTCGATCGTGGGAATGTCCGTTAATGATGCGTCGTCGTAACTGACCGTTCTGGAACACATTTTAAGGATAATCCCTTCACAATGTGAAATTTTTAGCACCCAGAGGGTTTGACACTCTTTTCCCTCGAAGGTGTGATAAATTTCTCTCGGTCGGTTGGTTTAGTACCACTTGAAGCCACTAATACCAAGCCGAATGAGAGTAGCTCTTTCGAATGAAGGCAGAGGTGTACGCCTTTCGTTGCTAACGAGCACCGTTAAGGTGAAAGTACGTCTTTGCTCGAACACACATGACACAACCCTTCTTTAGGGTGCCATTGAAATCATTTATCCATTTGCAAGTCATAATTTAGATAGATGTCAGATCCGGACTTAAATATGATTCGGTACCCCTACAGGTATCATTTGTTATGGGAACTTGGAGGACTTTGCAGTCACGCCCTATTTAACGTGCCCCAACTGCCATTAGGTATAAAATTCTCTTAAATGACGAACCCCACGTGTGGTTCTTCAGCAGAACGTCGTTAATGACCAGATGTGATGACCACTCAGGTAAAGAAGATTCTCCATCTGGAAATCTGGAGGCATTTAACAATGGAGAGTTTTAACAGATGGTTACACTGCTGGCTGGAAATGTCAATTATCAGAAAAAGGACAAGGGGACGTTAATACTAACGATAACTTAATTTTAAAAAAGGAATGCATTTTACTTCAGATTTTTTTTTATCCATCAGTCAAAATTTAATTTTAAAAGGTTTGAACTAGTTAGGATACTTTTACATATGAAGTCTTATATTTTTTCTTTCGATTTTTTCATCACAAATATTAATTAACTTATAAATATTTTTAATAACGCAAAAATATCACGGTCTTATTCTTATAGGTGCTAATGTACTATTAAGAAATCGATGTCCCATTTTAAAGGATTGATTTCAGTTAAGAAATCAATCTATAACATGATAAAACTGACATTATCGTACTTATTATTAGTATCAACTTGAAGCAATGTTTTCTGTGTTAAAAACATTCTTTCGTGAATTAACACTATTGATATTTATTTGTTAAGTAAAATTATGTAATCAAAAGTTAATACTTCGTCATCACCCACATGTCTATGACATCATCTTAGTTTTGCCACCGACTTGATTCTGGAGAGATTTTACAGTACTTTTTTTAATATAAAATCTTGATTTTTTCTCATGTGTTGTTATTAATTGTTCTAGTTTAAATAAATATTCGTTTTTTGCATTATTTTTACTAAGGAATCTCATTATCATACTATTAGTCCATTCACCTGCTATGCCTGAAAGTTGAGAACCTTGAGCTTAAGCACTCCGTGGCACTCACTTTGAATCAACATAGTCATATAATGAGATGAACTGCCAACTGATTTGAATGTAATGAACGATAGCAATATTTATGAAGTTAATTCATGTATGCAAAGCTCCTCTTTAATTTTGCAATCAATTGAATTTCTTTCACGCAGGGTTACTTTTTACTTACATTTGTCAAATAAGTGCCTATTATGTTAATTTATCTGATTTCAAAATAGAATAGAATGAGGGATTCTATCTACTTTGTTCTAATGTTTTATTCTTCAGCATTTTTTACTGTTGTTAGGGTTATCATAAATAGAGAGAGATTTTATGCATTTTATTTTATACACCATAAAGCTCGTAGAGCTGAACTAAAAAAAGAAAAAAAAAATGCCCTATGAAGATTTCCTTACAGAACTTTACATATAACTGAAAGTTATCTAAGACATATCGCTATAGCTATCGAGTTTGACAGCCTGATTTATAAAGATTATAAAAAAAAATATGTATTCAGTGCCAAATTTATTTTTATTTTGATTGTATTATCCTTCCCCGATTGCTTTGGGAGATCTTATCAGGAATAATGAAATCTTTATTATTTTTATTTCTGGGTGTTTACCATTTATGCATTTTGGCATACTTTATATGCATCAGAAAATAAGTTATTAGTCTCATTTTTTCTTGTTTTTACATATGCTCAATTAAATTTGCTGATGTTTAAATGAAGATAACTGTTCGCAGTTATATCATTTAACTCATTTAATGCTTAAAGAGGGAGAGTTTAAACAATTTTCTTGATTTTTTAAGCTTTCCTTAAAATTTGAATGGCGTTTTGGTGTAATTATAAATTGATGTCAATTTTTGATTCTGAATTATTAGAATCTAAATCTGTACAGTTTGAATAATAATTATCATTGACTAATCTTATGATTAATTCTTATACTCAAGGGTAGTAGGGGGAAAAAGTATCACTTTTGTCAAATGTTTCTTACAATTGACTTCATAATTATCTAAAATTCGTTTGATCTAGATTTTTTTTTCTCTTTAGATTACATTCAAAACTCTTTCATTCTCTCGACATTTTTCTTTCTGATTTCTTTCACTAGATTTATGAATTTCGATTCCGTTTGATCTTGCTTCCTCTAACACATGTTTGGTTTATTGGATATTCATTTTCTTTTATTAGAGGTAACTCTCAGAAAAAAAAAATTAAGTGGATGATCTTCTAAACAGATATTCAGATGAAAATTCTTGTAAAGGGGATAAATTACTAGTAATCGCATATAAAAACAATGAACGTTGCAGATCTTTAGAAAGCTAGATTTTCGCGGCGAAAACTTTAAACTATTAAATATATATTCAACCGTTTTCATGAAACATGTATTTGAAAATAAATGCCTCCATCAAACATGTATTTGAGATTGAAATGTCTCCATAAACCTTTTTCAAATGTTTCCAATCAAGAAAAACCCTGTACCGATGGTATTTTCACAGGGAAATTTATTCAAAACATGACTAGTTTTATGGCTGTAATGTGGAAATGTAACATTTGTTTCCCATGTTTCCCTTACTGATAGAGATGATGTGTGGACTGGTGATGGAGTAAATGATTTACGCCACCTCCTTGAAAAACACGAAAATTCTTAAAATAAACCCAAGAAATGCAGTAAATATAGTATTGCTTGGTTACATTAAGTTTCATATCTTATTTCGAAATTCAAAAATTTTGTCTATGTCTGGACAAAATAGCATTTCTAGAAAATGCAATTTTCTTGATGAATAGTTTTGTAGTATTACTGCTTTTCTAACGTGTGATGACATTATCCTGTTCTGCATTTTTGTGGATTCGTTACAAAATATCTTACTAGTGAAATTTTTTTATTTATGTTACAGCATTAAATGAACGTGCTCAATTATTTTAAAGTGCTAATATAATTAACAATAAATCTGATGTAATCAACAATTAATATTCATATATTATAATTAACAACATTCATAATTAATAAGTTCCATATTTTATTTCTAATTTCGAAAAGCTAGCCTAATTATGGACAAAGAAGCATTTCCCAAAAATGCAATTTCATTGATAAATATTTTTTTAGCACTGCTGATTTTCTAAAATGAGATTACAAGCCCATCATGGCACCATTCTATATTTTTATCGATTCATTTCAAAAATCTATCCTCCTAGTTTGTTTATTTTATAGCATTAAATAATCTCAAAATGAAATGAATTAATCTCTGTTATTGTATTAAATAATCCCAAAATGAAATGAATTAATATCTTTTATAGCATTAAATAATCTCAAAATGAAATGAATTAATCTCTGTTATTGTATTAAATAATCTCAA
>JAPMOQ010025585.1:904371-935692 GCA_026543055.1 Argiope trifasciata
GAAAATAATATACTAGAAAACTATTATTCTAGTTCGTATGGAAGGGATTTCGAATGCTAAATGCTGACTGAAAAGTTTATAAGCGATAAATGTTGCAGTAAACAAAATAATCAGAATCTTTCCATAAAAAATGGGTTTCCCTTCCCTTCCATACGAAAATAATATACTAGAAAACTATTATTCTAGTTCTTATGGAAGGGATTTCGAACGATAAATGCTGGCTAATAAATCTCTTCAGCAATAAATGTTGCAGTAAATAAAGTAATCAAAATCTCCCCTTAAAAATATCATGCATTTTAATTAATATTATGGTAATTGCAGCCTTTGAGTGCCACTTATTATTTCTAATTTTGTTTACAACCCTTTTACAAACTCTGTGAAAATAGCGTCGATGAGAGTGTTTTCAGACGGTGGTAATCCGTGCGTAATAATTACATTTCGTTTTACCAGAGAATGTTTCTCTCAAAATGTAGTTTCTATTTCGTCAGATTTTCCACTTCGTTTTCATCTAATGCAACTTTAATTAATAAGAAGTTGGTGACGACATTCGTGATGATTGTTGAAGTAACGGAAGCGTAAAATACATGAAAACATTTGTATTAGAAAAAACGCAATTTGCAAAGGAAAAAAAAAGACATCTAGAGAACATTATTACTTTTAAAGTCATTACTTATCTTAGTTAAGTCATTAAGCTCGACCGATTTTAAAATTGGGGAAAAAACATATTCACCGTTTTTCTTAATATTGAATATAATTTCTTAATATTGCTTGTGTAATCTGATAGTTTCGAGATCGTTTCAAACCGGTTTATACGGGTTAATAACTTAAATTAATTAATACAATTAGTAAGAATTTAGAGAAGGAATAATTTGGAAATCGAGTGTTAACTTTAATTGGCGATAATTCGTCAAATGTGACAACCTTCTACATTATTTTCTATTGAACCTAAAAACGAAAATCACCAATACGTTGGCTACGTATTTCGAGGCTTCTAAAACCTGGAAAAACATGTGTTTTTCCAATAATTTTTAAATCTATATTTAAATGTAAAGTCTGATAAACCATTTTCACGAGATCATAATTTCTGAATATTAGCTAACTCAGCATAAGAAATAGCTCCATATATTTGAAATTACCAATGAATATTTTTAAGTATACTAGTAAAAGCATTTTTCCAGAAATATAATTATTTTGGCAAATTTTATTCGATTATTGATACCTGATTTGCTTTTTACTAGTATGTTTGATTTGGATAATCAAAATTAAAATAATTAAAATCAAAATATTGCAAATAATCAAAATCCAAAATAGATGAATTCATCATTTCTTCAGAAATAACAAGATTTTCTTCATGGTTCAATATTTTGACAATCTTGGCGCCCTTTTAACCATTTCTTTGGAGCGAAGTAAATTACTGATGACATATTCCCACATTGTTTATCTTAACTCAGATGTTTATTTACATTTTCTTTAAAATCAAAAGCGTAATTTTTCCAGAAATTGGTAGAAAAAAAAGAAACCAAAAGGACACAAAGAAAAACCGAGAAATGGACGGGAACCGTCATTCAACTCGGGGCAGGACGCGGGTGACAGAATGAAATTAGAGCCGAGTTGAAATGATTAGCTGCTGATGCGAGGCTGCATAAATCAGTCTGGAATAAACCTCCTATTGAGTCAGTAATTAGAAACACGAGAAAAGTGACAGGAGCCGGAAATTAAGGCAAGTCGAGACTCCTCAAACACACAGATAATGACTCCAACTCGCCAGTTCCACACTCCAAAACCGATTCCGTCTTAGTCAAAGGACCCCTGCTGGTGTTTTATGATAATTAATGATGTTCTGAATAAGGCTTATGGTTAATTCATAAACATATGTAGAGTAAACACGAATTTCAGCCAGGTTGTAAACACCAACTTTGATGTGCGCTGAGTAGTCTAGTGATTTTATTTTGTGAGGCGTACAAAACAATGATTGATGTGGAATTTAAAAAAAAACAGAAAAGTTTAAATGGTATTGTTATCAGAATTTAAAAGCTATTGCTGTAATTACTATTGTTATAACATGATAAAAATAAATGCATTTGTCACTTGTTTTCTTATTTGCAAGTTAGGCAGCATTAATTTTAATTTGAAATAAAATATCTAGAGACCTTTAATGCAACATGTTAGTGTTAGATTAAACATTTATAAAAAAAAGCAGTTTCTACCATTTTGAAAAGAGAATATTTCAAACTAATTTTGCGAACCAAATTAGTCAAATAGCGTTTACAATGGATGGAGATATTTGCATTCGTACTTGCATTCTCATTCGTTAAAAGCAGTCTTGCTTAATTTTATTTGTCGAGTTTCCCTTTATTTCTTGCAGTTACCGAATTAAAGACATTTAATTCATTAACATTCATTCCTTCAATAATTCAGACATTTAATTCAGTAACCTTTATTCATTCAGTAATTCAGACATTTCATTCATTAACATTCATTCATTCAATAATTCAGAAATTTCATTCAGTAACATTCATTCCTTCAACAATTCAGACACTTAATTCAGTAACCTTTATTCATTCAGTAATTCAGACATTTAATTCTGCAACGCTCATTCGTTCAACAATTCAGATATATAATCCAATAACTTTCAATGATTTAACAATTCAGACATTTAACTCATTAAAGAGCAGTCGTGCTTAATTTTATTTATCGAGTTTCCTTTTACTTCGTGTAGTTACTGAATAAAAGACTTTTAATTCAGTGCCGTTCATTTATTCAACAAATCAGACATTTAATTCAGTAACGTTTATTCATTTAATAATTCAGACATTTAACTCATTAACATTCCTTCATTCAGACATTTAATTTAGTAACTTTCATTCATTTAACAATTCAGACGTTTAATTCATTAGCATTTATTCATTCAGTAACTCAGACATTTAACTCATTACCATTCCTCCATTCAATAATTCAGATATTTAATTCAGTAGCATTCATTCAATAATTCGGACATCAAATTTAGTAACATTCATTCATTCATTCAATAATTCAGAAGTGTTAAAAGGTTTTGAACTTTTCAAAAATAACCTACAAATATTAGTGTTTAATACGCAAACTCATTTGTTTACCTCACACGTGATAAAACTTATTTTTTTATAAAAAAAGTTATTACACTATTTTTTATTGCCGCATTTCCGTTTATTAGTTCACTAGCAGACAAGGAATATCAAATATTTGCAATTTTACCAATTATTTTTCTCCTCCATAGAAGAAAGTGAAACATCCAATTAAGAGTAAATTAAACATAAAGATGTTGCACGATTTTATTACTCATTCGCTAAATATTTATTAGGATATTTAAATACATATAGATTTTGCGTTAGATAATTTAACTTTACAAGACGTTAACTTAATAATATGCTTCTAATGTCACTGAACTCCGTTTTCAATAGGAAATCTCTTGTAATTAACTGATTACGCCATCTCCAATTTAGGCTGAAGTATTAATTGAAATTGAAATATCTAGATTGGCCCTTATGGTAATTAATTAATTCTGTGTTGCACAAAGCTATGGTAAATTTCAGAGGATTAACTTCGAGTTTTACACGCTTGCAAATATCCAATTTCTGTTACAACAAACTTAATAAATTCCTTCAATTACAATGCAGCATTATTTGATGAAAATTTTTGTAAAACTTAAATTCTGTCTATTATTATGCAGCAGATCGAAAGGAAAGATATAAGAAGTAGTAGCGAAATGTTTCCACCAAGTTTTAAACGCTTGCAAATATCCAATTCCTGTTACAACCAATTTATTGAACTCCTTCAAATATAATGCAGCATTATTTGATGAAAATTTTAGCAAAATTTTCTAAATTCTATTTATTACTATGCATTAGCTCTAAAGGAAGGGTATAAGAAATGGTAGGAAAATGTTTTTCGATTCCTGCTATTAGTTCAGACTTTCCCTATATATATTTATTTATGAATCTTTTTCAAATTTGGCTATCTAAGTGAAATAAGATGGATCAATCACATGAAAATAAAGATGTCACGAACAAAGCTATGGTCGCCTTGAAGGTAATCAGAGAAAGGAATTTGAATAGAGACATGCAGGTAATTGGTGAATGCCAAAATCATCTGATCTTTCGAGAACCGATGAGCGTTGTTGGTCATACTCTCTGTGTATTCCAAAATGATCAACGTGGTCTCTTTGTTTGTTCTTTAAGATTTTCTGTGTACAATAAGTATAAAATTCTTAAGTTTGTGTTTATGAAATGCAACGTTTCTCATCATTTACTACAAACAATTCATGCTACGAAAGATCGAGGTGAAATGACATTCTTATCAGTTATTATTGGAAGTAATAATAGAATATGTCGAAAATAGTTTTAATAATATGTAAATAACTTGTGAGATTATTAAAGGGCATAAGAGATATAATATGCAAAGAACAGAAAGGATTATCTATTTGAATTATTCATTTTGGTAGGAGTCAATAATTATGTTTTAAACTAAAAGAAATGCTTTTTATTGTAAATTTAATATTAATTATTATTCGGCGATTTTTAGATTCGTGCCAGTAAATAAGTGAAAGTGCAAAAGAAAAATTGTATCAGTACTTAATTTATGAATTATATTATATCAGATATATAACATGAATAAGTTATTACTACTCTACAATAATAATAATGTCCATCGGTGAAATGTTTACCACCTATTTTTTTTCGTGAAGGTGAAGAATGCTTGTTCAATTCTTGCGAAAATAAATAATTTTTGATATTTAATAATCATTTTATAAATAGTAACTGAAATAAAATCATTATTTCTTGAACAAAGGAAGAATTGAATTAAATTATTTTAAATATTACTTTTTCTCTGTACAGTTTTACCAATAATAGAGATTTTGGCATTTTATTGCTCTTTAGGGCCAAAATTTCTACGATTCTTTCAAACACGAAGAGGTTGGATAATTCTGCATCATAATTCCGAAAGCTAATTCTTTTTTGTAGAATCTTGAAATACAAAATTCTAACTTTAAACTAATGAGTTGGGTGAATGGAAATTTATGCATTAAAATACAAAGCTGAAATAATCAGTTATGTAATTTAATGTTTAAATTACGCATTAAAATACATAATGGAAAATTGCTGAGTTATTTGCAAAATGATGTTAAAATAACGCGAATATTATTAGTATTATTTATTTTAAGGAACTGCTTTTAAAATAATGGGACTTGAAAGAATGTTGCGCAGCTGAAAGCTCTTATTGTTGCTAAAGCTCGAAGCTATTTCACAACTTTTAACTTTGAAAGATAGTCACGTCCTGATGGTTACCACACAAAAAATAAATAGGTATTTTATTTGGCTCTGAATCTTTCATGATGGAGGTGGAAGAAAATAAACTCCTTCTAGACTATACGATCAAAACTATCTTTTTGATATTTTGTTTCAAGGCATAGAATGTGCTTCGCAAATTATATTGCTTTAAGGTTAGTGGATGAAAAAAAATGGAAAAATGGTTTATAGAAATATAATTTCCATCCGGGTAATTTTGGGAAATTATTGTTATTCTAATGATAATAATTTTTCTCATAACTAAATTCGAAGGCAAGAATATTACAAAAATGTTAAGAAGCAATAAACCTTAGCTTACAAACATAAAAATAAGTTCATCTTCAAGAAGTTTATTAAATGCATTTATTGCATTATTTTGACTGTTCTTTAAAAAGAAACTTAAACAACTACTTATAGAATTAGATATAAGCACCTTTAGGATAAAAATATAATAATTTTTGGAACAATTGACTAACGAAGTAAAGTGCTCGAATGTTATGTGTTTTTAACTGACCTTTAAATTATTTGTTTCATAATTATAATGTGCGCCAATTGTTTGATAGAATAGTTACTAATGAAACAATACAAATTAATTTTCGTTTACTGACATAAAGATATTACTTCAGATAGTTTTACGATTCAATTATTTTTATATAATTTAGATTTTAAACGAGAAATTAAGGAAGTTTAAGTGAATTTTTGATGCTTTTTGATTGAATTTGAAACTGGTTTTGTATTCTCAAAATGTTTGTCACGTTTTTATTTGTACATAAAAATCTAAAACTGCAATTTTATTTTTAAAAATATCAGAGAAATTAATCTCAGGTAATAGAATATGATATTCCAACAAATGTCCATTAACTTTGTTGGAATTCATTTTCTGTTATTAGTGCTCTTCAGATAAAAGAGTGAACCACGCTTGTTGCTTATAGAATCAAAATTGAGAGACTAAAATTAAAAAAAAAAGAATTTAAAAAATGATGCATTTTTAAAGATCAGTTTTGATGGAATATTGTTTTTGTTCAGTCCGATATGTTGTTACTTCAACTATGAGGACACCAGCTTAGTTTTTGATCGTCAAGATTATAATCAATATGTAATTTATAGGGGGTTCATTTTATGGGAGTGGTATTTCGCTTTTTCAAGGAGACATGAATTTTTCATAAATAAAAATAATTTGGTATTATTCATATTCTTTTAAGTCATTGTATTTTAATTAAGCTTCTTTAGATACATTGCAAAACTACAGTACAGATACGTTGCAAAACTATAGATACATTGTAAAACTACAAATTTAGGTACATTTCAAAACTACAGATACAGATACATTGCAAAACTACAGGTACAGATACGTTGCAAAATTACAAATACAGGTACATTTCAAAACTATAGATACAGATACATTTCAAAACTACAGATACAGATACGTTGCAAAACTACAAATACAGGTACATTTCAAAACTATAGATACAGATACATTTCAAAACTACAGATGCAGATACGTTGCAAAACTACAAATACAGGTACATTTCAAAACTACAGATACAGATACATTGCAAAACTACAGATACAGATAACTTTGCAAAACTACAATATTCGCATATCTATAACATTAAATTTCTCTAAATGATTTGATGTTGCATTCAGAAATAAGGGAATCTCATACCAATGTTGAAATTTGCCTCGTTTCAACTAAAAGAAACTGGTTGGAGAATTGACGGATGTAATGAATTCTGAATAGAAATAATACATAATGGATTATGTAATTATGATTACAAAAATGTGTAATGAATTGTGAACGAATTACAATATCATCAACATAATTCATAAAAATTATGATGTATGTATTCACGGAAAAATTATACGATTCTTTCATAAGAATAATTTATGACATCAGAATACAATGAATTATGAATGAAATAAAGTACCTTTATATATTGCTAATTGCCTTTGGCAACCAACTGGTTTATTAGAAATATCAGTTATATTTAATTTCCCTTCAAGTGTTTAGATAAAACTTCATATCCAAGATGCCTCCAAACTGAAAGACATTAATGTTGTGTTACTTTGATAGTTTTACATATGTTCTGCTTGTTGCGTATTTAAAAGTTTCTAATAAAAACCAGTTTTATTACATCATAATGCTATTATTTCGGTTCATCTGTATTATAAATTCAGAAGTATCGTAATTTCCTTTTTTTGTTCGTTTTGTAAACTATGTGTAAACTGGATTTTTCTTTAGCTTTCAACAATAGGAGAAAATCATTTGATCAAATATTTGATTAAACAATGAAAGCGATTTTTGGATTTCAAGACAAAACTGAAAATATTATTGAGACATGTGTTTAAAAGATATTTCAAAGTTAATTAAATCCAAATTAAAGAATTTTACGTAACTAAATTTACATTATTGATAAGATAATTTTTTAAAATTCGGAATGTTGTTTATACGGGAATATATTTGGAGTGTTATTCAAATATCAAAATCTCGTTTTTAATTATTTTTTAACTTTAAAAAACGTTTTCCTAGGGGAATATTTCCAATCTCTAAAACGTATCTGTGGCAGATTTGCACAGATCAAATAAACACACATACACACAGAGAGATAAGCACATACACAGAAATACATAGATAAAGATACACATAGACAGAGAGAGAGAGAGAGATAAACACATACACAACGTGAGAGTGAGAAACACACACATACACAGAGAGAGACTGAGAAACACGCACACACACATAGAGAGAAAATAAACACATACACCCACAGAGAAAGAGTGAGAGATAAACGCAAACACGCACAGAAAGAGTGAGAAACACATACACACACCGGCTGAGAGAGATAAACACATACACAGAGAGAGAAACACATACATATAGTAAGAGAGATAGAGATACAAACACAACTGTCTTCTTAAAAAAGCATCTATCAGAAGAACATTTTAAAGATCTGTCCCCGTTTCATGCAGTCACTTGATCAAATCCACAGCTCAGAGAGCTTTTTTCTATATGTTTTTCATCCAAATTCTACAAATTCTTAGATAGGGAGAAGTCCACAAGTACTTATACTCAAGAATCAACCATACTGTAGTTTAGTAAAGGCATCTATAATTCTTCAGACATTATATACATTTAAGCCTTATTCTGCTTTTCTAACCAGCATCCAATGATTTTCAGAATTTTCGCAACGAAATAACAAGAAATATCAAAGCAGATATTAGCATAATTTGGTGGAAAATCCTAACCACATTGATTACTTTCCCTTCCGACGCGCAAATGACGTACTTACCCAAAGACCCAAGAACTTTCAATTTGGAAACAGATTTAAATGGAGTTTTAACGTATGAATACGCCATTTTTTTTTTCAGAAATGTTTTAACGAAATGAATGTCACTTGCATTTCGTTAATGATTGTCGTTAGTCAGCACATCTATGTGTTAAAAATTCAATTTAACTATACTTTTTATTACCTACTCATCTAATTTCTAAACCGCAAATATTGTTGTGATTGATCTAATTTCAAACCGCAAATATTGTCTACGGATCTGGTTTCATTTGAATCTTTCTGTGTTCAGCTGTTAATGAAATTTAAAATTTGCTCCTCGTTTTAAATTTTTACAGTTTCTGTTCCCCTTTCTCAATTCTTACTATTAGTTCACACTCACCGTTTATTTATTTACATGTTTTGCTCAAATTTTCAATAGTTCATAAAATACATTTTATCATCCACTCCAGTTCAAATGCATTTTTTAAAAGCTGTAATGGATGACACTCAATGTTAATACATTTTTTTCTCAAATATTAATTCTTTCATTAAATTCAATTAATTTTTAACTCTTTAAATAGAGTTTTAGCAGTTGTTTTGTGAAAATTGAAATCAACAGGCAGTAGCCCAAAATGCAAAGGTTTCAGCATTTTCTCTCTTGAATGCCAGTTTAATTGTAGCTCTGGTTTCATTTAAATCTTTCTTTGTTCAGTTTTTAACGAAATTTTAAATTTGTTCTTCGTTTTAGATAATTATAGTTTGCGTTCCCTTTTTTCAATTCCAACTTTTAATTCACACTCTCCCTTTACTTATTTATATATCTTGTTCAAATTTTCAATTATTAATAAAATACTTTTTATTCATCCACTCCTGTTCAAATGCGTTTTTTAAACTTGTAGAAAACAATACTCGGTGTTAATACATTTTTTCTCAAATATTAATTCTTTCATTAAATTCAATTAGTTTTTAATACTTTAAATAGAGTTTTAGCAGTTCTTTTGTGAAAACTGAAATTAATAGGCAGTAACCCAATCTATAAAATGCAAAGGTTTTTGGCATTTCCCCCTGAAGATGAAGAATGCGAGTTTAATTGTTGTGAAAATCAATCATTTTTCGATACGTAATAATTTATTTTGATAATTACTTAATAAAAAGTAACTAAAATATTAACTTTAAAAGTAACTGTAAACATTTTTTTCTCAAATATTAATTCTTTCATTAAATTAAATTAATTTTTAATACTTTAAATATAGTTTTAGTATTTTTTTGTGAAAATTGAAATCAACAGGCTGTAGCCCAAAATGCAAAGGTTTCAGCATTTCCCCCCCTTGAAGATGAAGAATGCGAGTTTAATTGTTGCGAAAATCAATCCTTTTTCGATACTTAGTAATTTATTTTGGTAATTATTAAATAAAAAGTAACTAAAATATTAACTATAAAAGTAACTATAAACAATTTTTTTCTCAAATATTAATTCTTTCCTTAAATTAAATTAATTTTTAATACTTTAAATATAGTTTTAGTAATGTTTTGTGGAAATTGAAATCAACAGGCAGTAGCCTAATCCATAAAATGCAAATATTTCTGCATTTTCCCCCACGAAAGCGAAGAATGTGATCTCAATTCTTGTTAAAATCAATCATTTTTCGATGCTTAATAATTTATTTTGATAAATATTTAATTAAAATTAACTAAAAGAATTTTTTGTTGTTGACCTAAGTAGGAATTGAATTGATTTTTTAAAAATATTACTTGATCCTACACAGCACGTATCTTATTCTTTACCAGGAATTGCCACACGTATTTAGAAAAAAATTCCAACAGTTTCGATGAAGGAAACTTGGAGGATTTCCTTTCCGAGTGATCTATAATCAACTATCTCATACCAGAGACAATGTGGGTTATTCCTGCTATGTACAAAACATGCCGATCAATATGTTTTTCAAAACCAAAGGTTAACACAACGTTTTCATTTCACTGATACAATGTAAATAAATTTCTTCGAAGATTTCCTCCTTTATTTAACATATGCTTTATCACACACGAATCCGTTCCCATTCCCACAACGAACGATGAGGATCAAATGGTTCGGAACCAAACAGTTCTTGGTAGATCATTGGCGAAGACTTCTCAAAAAAACCCCCACTGTGTCGTAATCCTGTTTATTTACTGTAACTCAATTCTGACGCAAGAGATAAACTGCGGGATCGTCTCTCGTCAGCCGTGTAAGTGTTTGACCGCCACGCTTGAAACTCTCGCCATGCCCTTTAGACCCTGATAAATCTCGATAGGACTGATGCTGCTGCTGCCGTTGGGGAGGCAGAGCTTTCAAGAAATTATTTCTGCTGCAGATGGATTTAAGAGATGATTAGTTTGATAAATACGCCTCATTTGGAATGTTCACTTTTAAAGTGAGACATTTTGAATCGAGATTGGATAGACCTAATTTGACCCTTAGGAGCTAACATTGTGTGTGGTCCGATAAAATTGTAGCATACTAGCAATTACCCGCGACTCGGTTCGCATGGAAATTCTGATGTATATGTACGAAAAACTATCAAATAATGACAAATAAAATAAAATTAAACCTAAAGGTGAGTTCACACGCGGCTTATTATCGTTGCCTCTCTGCTGTTGTCCCGGCATTGTCTTCGTGTGAACACTTGAGACAATGCACTCAACAGTTTTCTCGACGGGACAATTATTTGCCTTTGTTTCTTTGTTTACACATGATTTTCCAGAATTAGGTGTGATCTTCTATTGCGGGCAATAGTAATCCTCGTGTGAACCCACCTTAACCTAAAAACGATACATTTTAAAGTATTCTTCTATTATTGAACTTTCATTTAATTTTACCATTTTGAAATATCTGTTGAAATACGGCATCGTTAGTGTGACAGCAAGTAGAAAAAGAACTCTAATAATTAGTTGTAAAAAAGTTTTTCTCTGTATAAAATCGGTTTTTTTTTCAGAAAAGGCACCATTATAAATAAACTTAAAAAGCAAATTTTTTAATTAAAAGTACCTAAATAAAATAATGAATAAAAAAAACGCGGTTTCAAAAGAGAATATGCAGTTTACGTGTCATTCATGTTGTTTTGACGACTATATTACACTGCCCACACTTCGAAGTGAAAGTTGAATTACTTATTCTAGTATTAGTTATAAAAAAGTTTTTTTTTGTATATAGAATAGCGGTTTTTTGAGTTAAGAAACCTATATAGATCAACTCAGCAAGCAAAACCTTATTTAAACATACAATGCATTCCATGGTGTTAGAGCCATTTCCAAGATGCACAGAATAAATTTATATACATACAAGAATTGATCGTGTAAAGTTATAAAATACAACTTGAGTGACTGTAAATATTTTGATAATTTGGATCTAAATTTAGAAGCAGGTATGCAATCTATTTAATTTCAGCCATCCATTTTATCTGCTTTAACTTGTGCACCTTTCTGTTGTGCTTTGTCTAATGGCACTTAGTAATACCAAGCCGAATGGGAATTAGCTCTTTCGAGCTAAGGCAGAAATGTGCGCCTTGATGAAAGATAAAAAAGCATTTTGTTTATAGATTATATTATTAACTGTAAAAATTTATAACATGAGCAGGAAGACCAAATTCGTATAATTTGTTTTCCTTCAGAGTTTTTTCTTATGCCTCCTGTTTTATGGATTTCTAAATCTATTTATTCTGCTTTTATAACTAATACTTTGTGGCATTTTGGAATATCGGCGACTTCAAGGTCAGTAAGAAAAAACTCATCAGTTTTTATTTATACGAAGGTTGATCCAAAAAAAATTACAAGACAAAGGAAAAGGCTTTATTAACCATAGACATAGGATACAAATATAAATAAGAGACATATGTGGCGGTCGCTTCTCTACCAATTCACCAATCCTGTTGAGGCATATATCACACCACTGGACCAATTATTTAACCCGTCTTGGTATTAATCAGGTCCATGTCTATAGAGCCAGTTCTCGACACCTTTTTTTAAAATCATCTTCTCATATGAACCCTGATTGAGATAAGTGTTTCTGCAATGCCGGGAAAAGAAATAATCCCTGGGAGCCAAATCGGAGTTGTATGTGGGTGGCTCCAGACTTCCTACCTAAACGTTTCCAGCAAACTTTTTGCCCGCTTCCAAAGCACGATACCATTTCGCCACCTGTTTTCTACCTATTACTTCGCTCCCTGTGCGCTTCAACAATTTGTCCATGAATGTCCGATGGGAACACATTCTTGGTCCACAGAAATCATATCACAGCTCCCACTTCTGTGCGAAACCACTTCTCTAGATATCTTACCGTTACTGTCGCTGTTTCAGATCTCAGAGCTGAAACTGTCTGCTTGAATGATTAGTTTAGCATCTAACTCCATTTGTTTCCACTCTGAGTAACAATATTCCCATCCACAATTTCTACCCTCCAAATACTGAAGCTTGTTTGAGTCAATCCTCGTATTATAGCTTTTTACATTTTTCTAAATGAAAAAAAATGGATGTCATATTTCAGATAGATTCATGTATTAAGAAAATTATATGCTCTACAACAATCACATCATCATCGAATTTCAATTCAAAGACGCATTATTAGTTCATAATCTGAAGTCTGAACCTTGAAATCAACGGGCAAAAGGATGTTTGTACCGTCTGTTATGATTAATCACTAAGATACATTATAACTAAGCGGAACTAATCTACTAATGGTTATGCAGTCTAATAAATGACATCATCATTTGCTTTCAAAATCGGAGTAGGGTTGAGAAATTAATTACTATTTGGACAAATAATTGGTTTTCTGTTTCAAAGCTGTTAAATTTGTAACGATTAAAAAATCAGCATATTTTTTTATGCAACTAATTTGTGGTGTAAGCTTTTGATTAAAACAAACACAAAATTTTATAAATATGAATACATTTTTTAAAGATACCTTATATAAATAAAAGTCATTGTAGTTTGTTTGTATATATGTATTTTCCGACAATCTTAAATAAGTGCGTTCAGTTCAATCAAATTATGCTCATTTTTGTTATAAGACAAGAGAAATAATGTTGTTAACTTCTCAAAGGTCAAAAATTAATTAAATATTCAATTGATCGGGAATTAATCAAGATTTCTATTTTTTCCCGCAGCTATTTCAGGATAATTATTCCAGAATGGAAAGTTTACAATCATCCTAGAATTAAAATGTTTACCATTTCAAGGATATTTATTTCATCCCTACAATAATTATTCTACTGTTATTTTTAAAAAAAATTAAACGCTTTGAAATTTGTTCATTGTAACTTTGAACTTCTTCATCAATAGTTTTTAATTTTATTTTAAGGCTTATCTTTTAATCAAATCCTTATCTATTTCAAAATAATGATTTGAGAATACTTAAGAATAGGCATAAGTCACTCATTCAAACAAAGAAAAGGATAATAAATCTCTTGTTAGCAAATAAAACAAATGTCCGAAGATAGTAGCGATTTCATATTAAGAGAAATTTACAATTTTTTGTAATTTTTTTCTATAAAAATTCTTCTGAACAAAAATCAACTTAAATTCGCAAATTTTTATCTTCACAATGATACTAACTTTATTTTTTATGAAATTTTTCATTCACATGCTATTAACTCTGCAGAAAATTTAACTCAGATGATTTTGAAATAGAGAAATTTATAGATGTTCCATTTCCTACTTTACCACAATGTTTTGGATTTTTCTTCTATTTCAAAACATGTCTTAACAAAGTTTTTTGTGTTTTATAATATTTGATGCAAAAATAATCTCTATATTAAAGTTTGCATATGAAAGGATTTCAGTCACGAATAATGTTTGTATGAAATACAATAAAACTATCAGAAAAATATTGCTTGACTTTTTAAGACATCATTATTTCAAGAAGATGGCGTCCTGTTTGATATATAAATATCCTGGTTTCTGAAAACTATAGAATTTTTACATAAACATTTATATTCTTAAATGTGAGAGCCGAGTTTTGAGAAAAAAACTTTTTCATTCTCCAATTTGTTAAAAATCTTATGATGACATGTACTAATACAAGAATTTCGAAGAGAAATTTTGAAAAACTGTTTATCTTTCAAAACGAATATTTAGAATTCGGAAAACGAAAGTTTAGATTTAAAGAAGAACACATTTTTCTTTTTCTGCTTTCATGAACATTGCTTTTTCTTTCTTTTTTCGGTTTAAAATATTTTTGCTTATTTTCTACTACATTTTAAGGGAAAAAATTAGCTAATTTTCATTCCAAAAGATAGTTTAAATCACCTTTATCTATAAAAACTTTGGTTAAGCGATTAATAAACGATTAGGATGAATATTTCAAACAATAATCGATGTTTATTATGTAATTTATTCAAGGCTACTTCTATAATCCCGGGTTTACACTCGACCAATTTTAAGCCGACAAGTAGGCAGCACATGAGCAGAAAGATACTGATTTATGTTTACCACAACTTTATAAGATAGATTCAGGCATTCCATTGGCTATAAATTACCATTTTGGCATTCTTGAATTTTTCTTTTTCACTGCTTATCATATCAGAATTATGGATATTTACACAAAGAAATGTGGTAAAATAATAAAAATATTCAGGATATCTAAATGTGGAAAATTATAGACAAAAAGTGGCAACTAGAATGAAAAAAAATATCACAGCCTCGCATCAGAAAGAGCAAAAATGCTAGATTTATCTAAAATAATTTATCAGTTCCTTGTCGCCAAAAAACCCGCCAGTTTCTTTAAACTCATGTGCAGTAAGACAAAATACAATACAGAACTTGTAGTTGAAAAAAAAGTATATTTACACAAAGTAACATGGTAAAAAAAAGCTCAGCATTCCGAAATTTGGAACTCTGCAGAAAAAAAAAATGGCAAATAAAAACACACAACCTCGCATCAGAAAGAACAAATAGTAACAAATATTCGAAATAATCTTTAATAAGCCATCAATTTTTAACGCCAAATTTTACAAACGCTTGCACAGTAAGAAATAAATAAAACACAGTGGTGTTTTGTTGCCCCATAAGGATAAATGCCATAGTCCGAACAGCATTTTTCAGCCATTCTACGCATGCGCCAACCTATAACTGGCCAAAAGTAAATCCGGCATAAAATTACTCTGTTAAGATGTATCTAATTGATTATGATTAAACTTTCGTACAAACATCGATGTTTATTTAAAGTTTTAAACTATTAAAAAAAAACTGTTTTTGGGCCAGAGATCAACTACATTTTTTTTTTCTTCCTTTTTCTTTTTTGAATGAACGGCCGAGGAAAGACAATCGTTGGCAAATGATTTGAAAACGCGTTTCTTTTGACAAAACTAGGTTATGTTTATTTTGAAAAATATTTTGTTATTTCTTTCACTTCATATGCAGCGATTCATACCCGACGCCATTTATAATGAAAGACTGTTTTTCATCAGCAGTTAGCTTTTAGCATTATTTTTTCGGATTAAATGGATTGCAACAATTGATTCAATCTGTGAGACGGTTTTCAGTAAGGCCATCAATGTGTCAGCAGCAGAACTTTTCGAATTTCAAAAAGATCGGAATGTTTTGTTATCTAAATGTTGCAAGAACAGATTTTGTTTTAAAACGTCAATGTTTTAAAAGTATTCTTTTTCTATTTTTGGAATCTTTTGTTTAACTTGGCTGGCTTCATATTTGTAAAAATAGTTTTTGTGATAGAATTTTCGATGGCTTATTGGCGTTTAGTGTTCTAAAGTCTTGTATTGTTATCTATGCCTGATATAAATGAAATATTTTGATATTATTAAAATATTATTATCAATTAATAATTTGATTTTAACTAAAGTTTAATTCCGTACAGAAAAATTCCACAGTAGAAAGAGAGAAAATTTTAATAACATTGCGAAAATGTGACAAAATGTTCAAGGTAAAAATTATTACTAATAGGATTGCTCAGTATAATAATAATAATAAAATCAATGAACTATCAATTATATTAAATAATAAAAAATAGATGGCATTGAATATAAAAAAAAGTTTTTTAAAACACTCTTTTGCTGGTGTAAAGCTTAAACATTTTTTTAATCAAAAATTCAGAATTAACATAAAATTATAAAGACGTTAGACTCTGCTAAACTATCATCCTCGACTTCTAAAAATGGTTTCATATAATGAAGTCAAATTGAAATATGTCATATGTTGTTTCAAAAACGGATAGACAGGAAGTCCTGAAATAGATTGTTTTGCTGGCTAAAAAACTTTTTTAAAAGTAAAAAAAAAAAAAAAAAAAAAAAAACACTGTATAAATTAAAATGAAATTATTTAACAGTAAGACTTCTATTAACTATCATCTTCATCTTCTGAAAACTGTTTCAAATAATGGGGTTAAGTTGGAATATGCCAAATGTTGTTTTAAAAACGGATATACAGAGTGTCATGAAATAGACTAACGAATTTTAAAACTGCTTAATATGAAAACGATTAAGGTTAAAAAAGAATTCTTACAGAAAATTCATGTGTGACAAGGCATTACATAAAATTTCTCACCACTGTTTTTGATTTAATTAAAAAAACTATCGATAGATGACACTTTCCTTTTTTACATTTTTCAAAATCGTCAATCCTTTTTTAGGACACCCTATATATGCAGGTAAACAAGGCCTAATTCACCGAAGGTATAATTTTTAATTTTTTTCGCATAGAAATCACAAGCTACTTGTTTATCTTAATGTAGACTAAAAGGAATCTATCTACGTCCTTTGACTTGGCAACTGGAATTTTTCTTCCTTTTTTAGCCTTTTCTTCTTTTTTCTGTGAACCTAATTAACTATTTAAAATTTCTGTTTAATTATAATTTGAAAATGCGCACAATCTTGACACAAGCGATCAATCGAATTAGTGGAAGTCCTTGAAAATGTTGTCAAAAAAATTCCATTATTTGAATTTCAAATCTGTAGTTTTCGAAACTGGAAATAAAGTTGCTTCCAGACACAATTAAATGTCGAATTCTTTTATTTCGTCATATTTCATTCATTACCATATTTGTTTACTGTTTTTTCATTATTTTAAATGCCACCGAATTGACGTATACCACTGAGGATATTATGTTTTTATGTGGGAGCAATTTATTAAAATAAATTAGTGATTTATCAAAGTTTAGTATCGTTATTTTGGAAATACGTTAACCTTGAAAAACTTTGGATTTGTTTTATTTGTTAAAATTACCATAACTGGTTGTATTTGTAAACAGCATCTCCTTAATCAGTTTAGAATTTTGTGACATATTTCCGATTGTATTGTTTATAAAAAAGAAAATAAAGGGAATTTATTAATTTGAACGATTTAATTTTTTCGTTTAAACTAATTTTGAAATTTCAAGGATATATATTTCTCGTGTTGTATGATGGAAATTTTAGAGTGAATTGAAGTTTTGTGAAAAACTAGAAAGCAAAGTTATAATTAATGATAGATGTTGACATAATATTTGTTTCCAATGTGCTGTAAAATTTATCAACCACATTTTCGCAAGTATACATTTCTGAATGGATTTCACAATTTGGAACTTCACTCAAACTTTTATAACTTCAATGTAATGACTAATCAAATAATTATTTTCACATTTGCTTTTCTTTATGAATTTAACATAAACGTAAATTAGAAATTTAACACTTCACATTTCTAACTCATTTATATCAAATAACTTAATGGAACTATTTTTGCAGTTCTATGAATAGTCAGCTGGGAAAGATATTAATTAAAAAATTCTTCTTATTAAATTTAAATAAAATGTTTTTGAAAATGAATTCACACAAGCACACACGCACACACACACACACACACACACACACACACACACACACACACACACACACACACACTTTAGGATGTCAGAAAAATATTCTTCAACCCTCTTTTACGTGATTTAAATTTCTCTAAATCTGATTGAAATGACTTTTCACGATCTGAAACGTAAGTTAAGTCTTAATATTCAGTTTTATTTAATTCTTTATGAGAAGAATTTTTATCAGTTTTTAAACAATATTTGGTAAGGATTAATATAATTAGATTCCTGGGTGCATTTTTACATCTTAAAAATTATTTTTTACTGAATCGCCGAGCCTGTTGAGCAACCATCTCATTATTTTTTGACATTCATATATTAGCTTGAACTAGTCGTTTTTAATATAAGAAGTGATTCTAAAATACCTGATGAAAATGAAAAAGCCTGGAGTGTGAAAGAATGTTTTTAATATAGTATGAGGACTGGACATTGTTTGGGGGGTTATTGAGCTCTGTTTAACCATTAGACTATGGACATCCTACTTTGACATGAGGTTTCATATATGTTTTAGGACTTCAAATATAGACATTACACACATTTTCATTCTATACATATTAACTAACTATTATTGAGAACGGAATTACTGATTTCGGTGACCCATGAAACTAACTCTCCTGATTTTTCAGTAGTCAAGCGGCATCAGAGCATTATAAGTATTTAATCAGTTTTTATATGATAAAATTTTTTAAAGCTTAGATTAGTTGCTAAAGGAAATTGCAATCTATTCCTTGGTCTACTTGGTTATTATTGTTAAATGACATGAGATTCTTTCTTCTTCTGGAGGCAAGTACAGGTCTATGAACGTATCAGTGAATAATTCGATATTATTGTCAGATCTTCTGTAACTGGGGTTGTTGAGATCTACTGGAATGACCACGGCTTCAGCTACGGAGTATTCCAGGTTCAATATCCACTTCCACCAAAAATTATCGTGTAAGCAGCCTAGGTATATACCACATCTGCCAGGACCACATACTAGAACTGTCTTTGTCATCTGACCCCTATTAAGAATTACTAAATATGCCCCAAAAATACCAATAGCTGCTTCAAAATGACTTAAATACGATTAAATCCAACTTTCATTTATGGTTTGTTTGTTAGTTATTTTATTTTAACGCCCCTTTGTAAAGCAACACTAGGGCTATTTTGAGATGGACCTCGCCATTTTGAACCGCGGTCAGATGACATCTGAGCTGACACCCTCTCTCTACACCACACCAAACGGAGGACATTTGGCCTCACAGATTTAACGTGCAAGAGCCTCTCTTACACGATGGTTCTACGGTGGAATCGAGTCCGGAACTTGAAAAATCGGGTTCCACAGCTGAGACCTTACCACCACGCCACAGCGGCATCCCATATATGGTTAAAATGTGCCCGAAACATCCCAAATACATGTCTTGACGATATAAATTCTGTATTAAAATTTATGAACATAATGTTATACCCTTAATATAAAAAATAATCTGATAATATCTTTTTTTTACATCCTGTAATTTATACTATCTTAATACATAGGCACATGATAATGATACTTCTGCAATCAAATTTTATCTGAAAATCAGCTTATTTCGCCCTCCTCTTCAGAGAAATATCTTTAAATAATATAAGTGACGTTTTATTAAAAAAAGATGTCACTTTTTCTTGAAGTAAATACCCATGAGCTTGATCCGAAATCATAAATATTTAATCATTTATTCTTCTTCCTTTGCCCAGCTGTCTGATTTATCGAGACAAAATTCTCCTCTGGGTCTTGCTTGCTATTGCTTATGGTACAGAGACGTCTGGTAATGGCGTCCGATTTTCCATCGCAGGACAGACAGATGGCGGGAATTTGAAAGAAATGAAACTGATGACGGGTAGAAACAAAAGCACTTTTCATCCATCTGTTGTCGGCAAAAAGCTTCGGAATGTCCAATCTCGTATTGATCGGGGGAAATTTTCGAAATGTAAGAAAACAAAAGAGAAGGGAAGGAATCAGAGTCAAAGACCTGCACAGGTTGCGTTTTTAAAACTTACTCTGACTTGATCCTGAAGATTTGCTCTTCGTTTCAGCTTGGATAAAAAAATTTTTTTCATTCATTGTAGTTTTCTCGGGGTATTAAATTATATATATAATTTCTGAATTCCTGCATTTCTAATAAATATAATTGCTCATCAGAGAAGATTTGCTTAGTTTTTTAAAACTTACTCTGACTTGATCCTGAAGATTTGTTCTGCGTTACAGCTTGGATTTAAAAACTTTAGATTCATTGTTTTTTTCTCAGAGTATTAAATTCTGCATCTGATTTCTGCAATTCTAATAAATATAATTGTTCTAAAGAGAAGACCTGTACTGCTTTTTTAACTTACTCTGATTTGATCCTGAAGATTTACAATGTGGTCCAGTTTGATTCAAAAGATTTTGAACTCATTGCAGTTCCCTAGTATTTTAAAATACTGCAAGTGTTATTTCAAAAAATGTAACTAACCAAGAGTGAAGATCTACACTGATTTTGTTTTAAAATTTATTTTGACTTGATCCTGAAGATTTGCACTATGTTTCAGTTTGAATTAAAAACTTTGGGTTCAATGTGATTTTCTCAAAGTATTAAATTCTGCATATAATTTCTGCAATCCTGCATTTCTAATAAATATAATTATTCAAAAGAGAGGAGCTGCACAGTTTTTTTTAAAAAACTTATTCTGACTTGATCCTGAAGATTTAGAGTATGGTCCAGTTTGATTCAAAAGATTTTGAACTCATTGCAGATCCCTCGTACTTTAAAATCCTGCATGTGTTATTTCTAAAAATATAATTGAACAAAAGTGAAGATCTTCACTGATTTTGTTTTAAAACTTACTTTGACTTGATTCTGAAGATTTGGACAATGGTTCAGCTTGGTACAAATGACCAGATTCATTGCAGTT
The DNA here is from genome assembly GCA_026543055.1 of Argiope trifasciata. Classification (NCBI taxonomy): domain Eukaryota; kingdom Metazoa; phylum Arthropoda; class Arachnida; order Araneae; family Araneidae; genus Argiope; species Argiope trifasciata. Next base: position 925,695 of record JAPMOQ010025585.1, read on the forward strand.
CTCTCACGCTAAAAATCCTGCATATGTTATTTCTAATAAATCTAATTTTCCCAAAGAGACGACTGCTGAAGTTTTGTTTTTGAAACATACTCTGACTTGATCCTGAAGATTTACACAACGTTTCAGCTTGGATTAAAAAACTTTGGATTCATTGTGGTTTTCTCAGAGTATTAAATTCTGCATATAATTTCTGCATTTCTAATAAATATAATTGTTCTAAAGTGAAGACCTGTTCAGTTTTTTAAACTTACTCTGATTTGATTCTGAAGATTTACTGTATTATCGTTTCATTTAAACGATTTTAGACTCATTGCAGTTCTCTTGTGCTTTAAAATCCTGCATGTGTTATTTTTAAAAATATAACTGAAAAAAAGTGAAGATCTACAGTGGTTTTGTTTTAAAACTTACTTTGACTTGATCCTGAAGATTTGGATACCAGTTTAAATTAGTTCAAAAGACTTAATTCATTGCAGTTCTCTCGCGCTATGAAATCCTGCATATGTTCTTTCTAATAAATTTAATTCACAAAAGAGACGAATTCTAAAATTTTATTTTTGAAAAATACTCTGACTTAATCCTGAAGATTTACACTAAAGTGAAGTTCAGTTCAAAAGATTTTTGATTCATTGGAGTTCTCTGATACTGTAAAATTCAGTGTACAGTATTTCTAACAAATATATTTGTACAAAAGAAAAGACATGCAATACATTTTTTAAAACTTATGCTGATTTGATCCTCAAGATTTACACTATGGTTTGGCTTAATTCAAAAGACTTTAGACAAAGTGTAGTTTTTTCATGCAGTTAAATATCCATTTCTTCTGCCGTAACGGCTGAAGCTAGAAATAACGTACAGTTCTAAAATTCTTACAAATTATAATTTTAATTTATAACTGTTTGACAAATTGTCCATTATTCACTTTTCAGCCTTTCAAACTATGCTTTAAACTCCATCCTATTTATTTATTTAGTTATTGTTCTGAATACTATAGTAATTTACTTTGAACTAGTTAACTTTATTGTGATTATTCCCACCAAAATGCCGTTTTGTGAAAATCCTTGAAAAGACTATCATTATTTGCAAACATCACTTAATCTAAAGGCAATTTGTCGCTTTTAATCTTTATTATCTTTAATAACAATAATTTATTGACCTGAAGTAATTAGCAATCCTTTATGGATACTAACCTGAAAACACAAAGGATATCAATATTATCAATTTTAAAGAGATAATAACCATTAAAAAATAGGCAGCTTCAATTTTTCTTCATTTATTTTTACTAAATATCGTGATGTTGTTGAAATAAGACATTAGTTATCTTCGAGTTTAATATTTATTTTTTTTGTTTAACTTAAATTGTATCATTAAATTAAATAAAGTTGTTAAAAAAGTTTTAAGTTCTTTTCCCATTTTCTAATGCACTGTTCTTTTAACTTTTGCACATTTATATATTCTTGATGACAATATATTGTTTAAATGTTTTTGGAAACTGAATACCAATTTCAAAAATTAATTAAATTTTCAACATATATGTATTTTTGATGGCAATATATTATTTAAATGTTCATAGAATCTGAACACCCTTTTCCAGATTAATTAAATGCTGTATAATTATGTATTTTGAGGGCAGTATATTGTTTAAATATTCTTAGAATCTGAAAAACAATTTTAAAATTAACTGAATTAAATTTCCTTCATTCCAACTACATTTTCTGGAAATAATTTAAAAAAAGATTATTTTCAAATTATCATGATATTTATATTTAAAAAGTATAAATGGAATTTTAAAAAGTAGAAACTGATTTAAATAATACAACGTTATACTTAGTACTCTGCCTTAAGTGTTCTTTAAAAAGCAATCTTATTTTAATTTACCAGCGGGTGAGCGAGGTCCGCTCGGAGAAAACAGGTATCGAAGCTAACTCGAAGATTTAAATTTTCAATTGTGATTTATCAAAACAATACATGCCATAAGAAAATTTGTGAAACCATTGGTGAAAAGATAATCGGTTAAAGTGCACCATTGTAAACTATTCTAAACAAAGTTAGAGTTTGGAAAGGGAACTATTCTATATAAAGGTAAAGACTGAAGTGTGTTGAAGTTCAATATTTTTGACAAATTTATTTAGAAAAACCAAACATATATACATACATAAGAAACATATTATAAACCTATAACAGCATAAACATAAAACTTTATTAGTTCGCCATATTGGCTATAGATGGCAGCACGTTACCGCTTGAAAATTTAAGTAGCCATGGTGGACTAATAAAGTTTGAAAATATCCTATCTGTAACTCCGAACTGCTCGACCGTAGCGCTTCAAAACCGACGCCAATCGATTCCTCGTGGCCAAAAACTCCAGACCCCTAAGTTTACCGGAGTTTATTAATTCTGGGGCGATTTTCGACTTGGCAACCATTTCTCGTATTATAGTATTAGATTCGTTACGCTAGGGCAATGACTGTTTTATAGATTCTTTTTCTGTGTAATTTGAAATTTAATACCTCTAGTGGGCTTTAAGCCTACCTCTTATCAAAGGCTCTTTAAAACTTTCGCCTTAAAGTAATGATACTCTCTTATTTCTCAGTCAAAATGTAAATTTGAAGAATTTAATGATGTTAACACGAAAGGCTATCTTAAATTGTAACGGCTAATCGAAGCCATTCGTTAAGATCTTTAACGGCATAGTAGTTTGTTACAGCATTTATATTCTTCATAGAAATGCTTAGATCTTTAGAATAAATTAATCTAAAAAAAGGAATAGTTAATTTATTAAATTATATGAATACATTACATCTTGTGTTGGAACTCTAAGTTACTATAACGAAAAAAATTAAAAGAAAGGCTGAATTCCAAACCTATGAAAACCGGAATGCTTAGAGGATAAAACAAATTGACTTAAGGAAAAGGGAAACGGGTCCTTACTTTAGTTTATTGCTTGCTTAAGTTCCTTGGCTCTTCCAGAAAATCGATGGCAGTTACAGTTAAATGCTGAGAGCCAAGTTAGAAGCCGTAACTCAAACTCAAAAGTAAATATTTTCTCCCTGTTTTGTCTTCAATGTCGATTTTTTTTTCTTTTTCTTTTTTTTTTGGGGGGGGGGATAATGACAATGTAATGGCGATGTAATCAGTGAAACAGAGTATATGTTCCCAATTTTGACTGGGTACTGTAAGAATCTTAATTAATATTAATCTAAGAACAAATGTTCAAAATAACTACGCGAACGTATGCATAAAATATAATAGCAACGATTTAGAAAATTTTAATTTAAACGTGTTTCATTCAAATAAAAAAAACAATATTGGAATAGTAACAAACAATATTTGCAACAAACGACATGTTAAATGCGCTTTTCTAAAATATGGTTTTGGAAATATTTTGAAAAAAAAAAAAAAAAGAAAAGAAAGAAAGGAAAAAAAGAAAAAAAAGTAGCAAATCGAGTCGGCTCGTGCCATTATTTAGTTACAATTTCTTTACGAAAAATCTTATTTCTTAAATAATATATGAAAATGATATTATTACTAATCATTTATTAAGTTCTTTTTAGTTATTTGAGAAACTGGAGATTGTGTTCGTTTATCGACTTTCTTATATACTCAAACAGTTTTCTTTATAAAAGTCTACATACTCTGAATTCGCGTAGTAATGATAAAAAGGGAATCAGCCAACACTCAAAAGTCTCGGCAGTTCCACCAGATCGAGTCATCTTCATGTGATCACGACGTGACTTTACGTATAAATGTTTGTATTTCGTAATAAAAGGAAGAAAACAGAATGTTAAGGTTGGTGTCTTTATTTGGATCAATTGTATCGAAGATTTGGTTTGAAAAAATAGTATGCGAAATTTTTATTTATTGATATCGTTATCATTAAGGTTTAATCCATACTCGTTAATTAAACTCAGATGTGTGGTCATATCCACACATCCATATTTTTTTACCATAAACATGCACTAAATGTTATTTATCGAAATTTTTATGTTCTTCAGTTATTGTGTTTGTATTCACATGGGCTAGCAAACAGATTTAATTTCAACGCATTTGTTGAAAAGTTGTTGGAAGTTTAGTATTTTGATCAAATAACGAATTGCTTCCGTCTAGCTTAACATTCAGGATGGTTATAATTACACTTTGAAATGGTCATTGAAGGAAAACTATTGGTCCAAATAGTATCAAACTTGGTAACAATTTAAAAAAAAAAAGGTCATGGGAATGGTTCTTTTCCACCAAACAATGTTAAAAAGCTCCCCACCAGGTATGAAATGGCTCTGCATGCAATATTGTTAAACAAAATAGGACATGAAGACATTGGTTTCAAGTGTGTTTAATCTTTTCTGAAACGTGTTACGAAGGATGTTCAATGTGCCGTCCCTTATTTTCTGAAAGCAGGTTAAATCTCATGACTGCATTCTCAACAGTAGCTTTAGCATATCAGGAGGAAAGTTACACACATGACGGTGTATCGCATCTTTCAGTTCCGCCAAATTGTTTAGTTCATCCGCGTAACACAGTGCTTTTGAGATAACACACATTGAATATGCTTTGTAGCGCGTTTCAGAAACGATTAAACACATCTTAAACTGACGTCTTCATGTCTTATTTTGCTTATTAGCAATAATAAGCAAAATAAGACATGCAAATAATGACAGTAATAATAAGCAAATAATGACAATATTGCATATAAGACCATTACTCCCCTGGTGGTGAGTTTTTTAACTTTTTGTTTTCAGAACAGAAATTTCCTTGACATTCTTCAAATTGTTGTCAATTTCAACAACATTTGGTCCAATAATGTTCTTTTTATGACAATTTCAAAGAAAAACTTTAATTATAACCATTCTTTATTTTAAATATGCACACAAACAGACAGTCGTAATTAAAAAAAAAACGTGCTTCGAACTTAACGGGGCTCGAAGCATAATAATTCATCAAAATTCCATGTTCGAATATTACTTATATTTCTCAATTATTACAATGTCAATTACTATACAAAAAAGCAAAAAAAAAAAAAAAAAAAGGGTGGTGATACAAATAGAAATTTTTGCCTAGTGTAGTGTCAGCAAATTAATGATACTGAAATATTTTCCAGGATTGCTGATCATTTTCAAAGAAATTTGAATCATTTTTCTCAGAAACTATAACGATTGGGCCAATTCAAACTGATTTCATTTTTCATAAGCAATTTTTAATTAAAATGTCTGTTAACATTTCGTTGCCAAATCATGAACAAAAATTAAAAATTATTGGAATGTTTACTCATATGATTTTGGATTTCAAAACATCGTAAAGTTGAAAGGTTGTGTAACTAAAATAAATTTTAAAAAATTGATTTCAAAATTTAAACAATTAAAAAATTTTGTGATCAAAGAAATGTAGTGTTCTGAGAATTTTAGGCAAATATTCGATTGATTTTCGAATTATTCGATTTAGTTGTATAAATAAACCTTTTTTTAAATATTAGATATATTAATAATCAGTTTTTCAAGAAAATGTGACACTTATGAAGATACATGACATAGAAATCAGTATATTGATTTCTTTTAATCTTGTTAATGAAACGAAATTCCTTTCTTGATTTTAGAGTTTTGAAATTAACCGGATTTATTCATGTTTAATTAAGTTTAGTTTTGCAACTAAATTTTCTCTCCTTCTGTCTATTAGAATTAGAGAATTTTGTATAGTTATGTGTGTTTAACAACAGTGAAATATTATTACATTTTGAATTTGAATTTTGTTTGGGTGTATTATTCTTTATGAAAGGTTTCATACGATAATGAATATGATAAAAATTGATTTTAGTTCTATTATAATTATAGCAAACATATATGAAATATATTTGAAGAAGACAAAGAAGAAAATTTTAAAATAATGTTTTTGAAAAGAAGGATATCATTTGTGTATTAAAACGCAAAAAAAAAAATGATTGAGGGTCAATTTGATTTAAATCTATCCGAGAATTTAGAGCAGATGTATTTTGGAGAAAAAGATTGAGCACTGAATAATAATTTTAAAAAATTGTAGATTTTTTTCATATTAAGCCTCCACATCTTCGCTATAATTTCCGAAAACATAGTTGGAAAACTATAATTTTTACATAGTTTTGAAATTAAATATTTCCCATCCGATTAATAATTTAGTTTTTGGTCATTTTTTTAATGAAAAATAAGAATTTTTAAATACATTTTTTTACTCAATTTCCATTATTTCATCAAAATTCATGCAAATCATTTCATTACATATTCATTCTAATGACTTTCTTCCCTTGTTGTAAACAATGTGGTTTGATATCAGTTTAAGCGGGCTGTATTGTGGTGACGCGCCAATGAAGAGATTGAATTCCGCCAAGGATCGAACTCGTGACTTTACGATTTGCAGTCGCGTAACATATCCCCTAGACAAAAGTGATCACCAATGTTTAGTGACTGTTTCTGGCTTATTAAGATACCACTACAATACTCCTCCACTAGTGAGTCAGCAGAAAAATGAACGAGTTTATAATACCAAACGTTATTGCGAGCAAGGAGCGCGTTTCGGTATCGCCTAGTTAGCGAGCGAAGAGAGTGTTCACTGTCCGAGGTTACAAATGTGGCGTTGTTTTATTGTAGTGTCGCGCCAATGGGGAGATTAAATTCCGCCAAACATCAAACTCGCGACTTTATGATTTGCAGTCGCTTAACATATCCGGTAGGCAAAAGTGAGACCAACGTTTAGTGAATGTTACTGGCTTATTAAGATATCACTTCATAGGTAATACAAAAATTAAGATTGTGAAATTATATTAATGCAGAAAGCAACTTGTAGTTTTCTGCCTATATTAACCCATACATGGAGCTTTTGACGACACTAAGATGTCTTGGAATTTGGCTTCGTCAAAAAAATCCATATACACAATCAGAATAAGGGTTTTATAGGGATTTTTGGTTCTTAAATGAATATTTTTTTTTGTATATGGCCTTTAAATCATAATAATCGTCGGCCTTCATATTAATCGTAAATACTTGTTTAAAAATACCCTGTGGAGGGTTTAATAAACTGTTAATCATGCATCAGATATTCCAATAAAATTAACCAAATGAATAAATCTAATCGGCATTTTAGGTTACAGCAAACAAAACTACTCTAACTGTGAACCTTTAGTTCATAATACTAATTAGATACTTTAGAACATTAATATTTCAAAAATATCATTATTCCATTGTGAAAACAAGTCATTTTTCTCCTCAAAACTAATATTTTAAGTACCACACTTCTTTCATTCCAGCATAATAACTCTTGTGTGAATAACTCCTTTTCCTAGTAATCCGAAACTTAATACCTCTGGCGAACATTAAAGCCCGTCTCTCATGACAAAGAACTCTCAAAACTTTTGCCAGGAGGTAATTACACACTTACTCGTTTTACCGAATCCAGGCTCAAATCTGAAGAGGATGATAATCTTGAAGAAGGCCGTCTTCTATCTTAGTAGCCAATCAAATGAATTTGTCAACCAAAATAATTAACGAAACTAATAGTTAAGGTGACAAATCGTAAGGGGGAAACTCCTGGTTAATACTTTTCTTAAGTAATTGTCAGGCAAGTCATTATAAGAAAAGGAAAACATCAGGTTTATCTTGAAAGCTTAAACCTCGACGGATTGAGAAAACTGATTCTGGAAATGGAAGAGGTAGTATCTATCCACTTTAGTTTATTGCTGGCTTGAATTCTCCGAGAAATCAATAGAAATCACGGGCAAATTCTCGAAGAGAATTTGATATCGTTAGTTTCTATTACAGAATAAATTTATCTCAATTGGATCTTCAATACTTATTCTTTCCTGTTGTTGGAATTGTGTTTACCATATTACGTACTGAAAGAACATCAAAACATAAGACATCCAAAAATAATTTAATTAGATTTAAGTATTATCTGTTTGGTTAAGCCGTTACTTTTAAGTTGTTCTTGTTGTAGTAGGTTTTATTGCAACTTAATTGAAAATGACAAAAAGTGAAATTAGCGTTATTAAAAATGAATAAATCAATATACAAATCATTGACTAAATCAATATACAAATCATTGATTAAATCAATATACAAATCATTGTACAAATAGTTGACTAAATCAATATACAAATCATTGAACTAATCAATTTACAAATCATTGAACAAATCAATGTACAAATCATTGAACAAATCAATGTGCAACACACAGAACAAATTAATGTACAAATAATTGAACCAATCAATGTGCAAATCATTGAGCAAATTAATGTACAAATCATTGAACAAATATTCAAATGACTGAGCAAATCAATATATCTGAATTTAATCTCAATACTGAATTATATTTACCACACTACACAACAAAAAACATCAACACAAAAGATATCCCAGAAGTGTATACATTCTTTCTGTAAAATATAGGCGCATTTAAAAAATTGCAATGAACTGAATCAAATTAAATGTTTTTCTTTTGTTTAGTTTTGAAATATTTGAATTTTCAAATCCTTTATGAAGTACAGACATAAAAACTGATTATTTTTTACTAATATTTAAGTTCTTTAAGTATTAAAAATGATGTTTTATCACACTTTAAAGATTTTCAAATCTCTTGAATATCAGGAAGTAGTTAGAAAGTCCTAACTATTTTATTCCTTTTAATTTCGAAGTATTTGGATTTTCAAATTCCTTAAGGAGACACGAAACTGACACGGACGTCAGATTTAATAATTTTTTTACTGATAATCAAGTTCTTCACACATCAAAAAATAATTTATTACCAAAATTTACAGTTCTTCAGATCTTTCAAATATCAAGCAGTATATGGAAAATAATTTTCAAAATTTCATCTTTATAAACATGAAACTAATATGGTTAAATAAAAAAGTCATAATATTAACTGATTCATGTTGTGAGATAACGGAAAATTTTGTGGAAAAAAAGAAATATAAGTTTTATTTTTATGGATCAGTTGTAATCGTAAAATTACTTTTCATTAGTGAAGTATTTGGATTTTCAGATTCATTATGGAGACTCGCGACTGACACAGACGTCAGATTCAATTACTTTTTTACTAATAATTAAGTTCCTCTAATTTCAAAAAAAATAATGTCTTATCGAAATTTAGAAAGCTCCAAATCTCTCAAAATTTCATCTTTGTAAACACGAAGCTAGTATTTGTGTTATGAATTAATTCAACATTCTGCGGAAAAAAGGATATATAATTTTTATTTCTATAGACCAATTGTAATCGATGACTTGAGAGCAGCTATTGAAATAAATAAAGTAAATAAAATAATTGATGTAATTGTTTTAGTATTAATTTTTTCTACTAGATTTTTATCATCTATGATTATATAACGACAAATATTTCGAAAGCTTCTGACTTCATTTTAACACCTGGATTCATTAAAGTAACTTTTGAAGCTTCGATTCTTTTCATTAATTTTTTTTAATTGTTTTTGAGCATCCTGCATAGATTATTTAAAATAAATCTTACTTTCTTTTTCAAATGTATTTGTAACTGTGTGTTTTAAAGTTTTTAACTAGTTTTCCTGAAAACAACATATTAATATAATCTATTTTGTTAAAACATCATTTTGTAATTTACTTGTTGCAATATCTGTTATTGTAAATTAATTAAAGATGCCAAAACCGAATTTAATGTCATTAAAATGGTAGCTTGGACTCTATCGCGTTTTAAAGATAAGTAGTAATCATATATTAAAACAAGTAATATGAAATTTTTTTTACATTCAATTCCTACTTATTTTTTATATTATTTATGTATTTCTTATATTATTTATGATCTGGTGTCGCGTCAGCAATCTCAGATCTGGGTTACCAAATAGAAATTACTGAAAAATATAATTAATTAATTAATAATTTAAAAAAACCCGTATTAACATTGAGTGTCATCCACAACAAGTTTAAAAAATGTATTTGAACTTGAGTGGATTAGTAAAAAGTAGATTACGGGTTTTTTTAAATTATTAATTAATTAATTATATTTTTCAGTAA
>JAPMOQ010025585.1:935792-947870 GCA_026543055.1 Argiope trifasciata
CAATTATATTGTAATTAAACATTACTTAGGGGATCAAGTTGCAATCTCAGATTTGTGTTTTCAAATGAAATTTACTTAAAAATATAAATATATATATATATATATATATATATATATATATTCACACACAGGTTTTGTAAACAAAATTTCAAATTAAAGAAGAAAAGAAGTCTATAAACTTGATCCCCTAAGTAATGTTTAATTACAATATAATTGGAATGGACAGACAATACTAGCTAAGAGTTGCGTATCAGTAAAATACAATATTAAAAAATTTCAAATACAATATTAAAAAATCATATTAGAAATAAGTGTTAACTAGTTGCATTAAAAAATTGTTAGCCAATTCCTATTTCGCAATAATTCTCCAATATTATTATTATAATTCACAAGAACTAGAAATAATTATCAAAATAACTGTTTAAAAATCAAAACATTATGCATTTTCGCAAGAATTGAACTCGCGTTCTTCACCTTCATGTGAAAAATGCTGAAATCCTCGCATTAGACCAATTGAGCTTATTGATTTCAATCTTCGCTATAAATTACCAAGACTATATTGAAAGCATAAAAAATAATTAAATTTAATGAACGAATTAATAATTGAAAAAAACTTTATTTACATCGAGTGTCATCTAATACAAATTTAAAAAGTGTATTTGAATTCGAGTGTATGAATAAAGAGTATTTTATGAACGACTGAACATTTGAATAAGATATACAAATATATATATATAGTCAGTGTGTGAACTAATAGTAGAAACTGAAAAAACAGAAGTTTTTTATTTTCAAAATTTTAAATTATCCTCGCTACGAATGTCAAAATCGTCTCGCCTTTTGACTATCAAAATAAGATCAATAAAACCAAAAGCTTCATGAAAAATATATCGATACTGTTATTCGTAAGAACTGTTTTGATTAGTCATCTTCCGATAACGTACGGTTAAAGTTCAACAGTTACCCGCAAATCATTCCATGTCCTTCGATATAAATTTCCAGGAAAACAAATGGCTATTGTTTGACTAAGAATAACTCATTAAAAATTTAGATTGAGGTCTGCTGCCACTAGAATTTTTAGTAGTTTTGTGGTTGTTTCAAAAAACGGAAGCAAGGAATCACTTCAATCAGATCTTTAAAGTTGATATCATTTTTAAAGAGAAGTTTTAATGGGTTTTATTATTTTCAGCATTTATTTCATGTCGTCTCATCAATTAAATAAACTTTTTATATAATATTAGCTGTATTAAAAATACTTATGACGCGGATTAAAAGAATTTTAAATCAAGTGAAAAAAAAACACGAATTTTAATTTTTACGTTAAAACGCGAATTTTTCGTAGAAGTAGTATAAAGGAGCTATAGTAAACGTCAAGAAATTTGAACTCGATATTTTGATGAGTCTCCACGTTTTAAACCATCCCGTGTTTATATAAAAGCCTTTTTAGAAAATATTTGTCTGTCTCTGACAAAAATAACTCAAAAACTCTTAGAGACAGATGGCTGAAATTTGGCGTGCGATTTTTACACAAATTTTAGAGATTTATTTCAAATTTTGAGTGAATTTTGACTGTTTGAAGGAAGTCCGCTTGTCCAGCTGTTCGTTATAGTTATAAAACGTACAGAGCTAGACAGATAAAATTTTGGACCATTATTTAACATTTATATCGTAGACTCCTCACAACATTTGAGCGAAATCCAAAAAAGAGTTGATTGTCTGTCTGTTTGTATTTTCAAAACATGTAAACATTATAATTCTAAAACGTAATAACTTAAACACATGAACATTTGCACGGGACTTTGTGACTGTAAGTGCAGTTTTGTGCCAATTTTTTTTGCTCCAATCGGACCAGAAAAATGTCTCAAAAACAAATTTTTTTAATTTTGATTACCATTAAAGCATGCCAGACATTAATCGCCAAGGGTGACATGATTAATTCAGCAAAAATGCTAAATTGACGCTAAAAATTAATATCTCTTCAATTATTAAACGCTAATGCCACGTAAATCATTCTCTGCCATGACACGTTTGTTAGAGAATATGTGACAAAATTTTTGCGAGAGCACTTTCTCTGGTTTAATATAGCCTCATCATCCAAAGTACTTTAATTTTTATCACTTTACAAGTGTACTGTCATTGGCTCATCGTATCGCATCATAACGAAAAACTTATTTACTCAAAATCTTTTGTTAACTCCTATTTAGAAGCCAGAAGATAAAAAGAGATTTTCAACCACTAATTATGGCTGCCTTTTAACCTAAGCCTCAAATCCCTTGTTGATATAGTTAAGTTATATTAACATATTGCTGGAGAATAATAGTGAGTCGATACTTCAACTGGCACTCCTTTCTTCAAACTTTCTCGCCGCTTGACCCACGACATCAAATTTAATGTGCCCTAAGCTATTGAACTAAATTTGCTCGGAGGTCGAGTTCTTACCACTAGGCTACTTAGGGTCGAATGTCTTATAAATTTCTCACTAATTTTATTCTTTATCATCCTTATAAATCCATTCTATGAAATTATCTTAGGAAGTTGTGAATGCAGGCAGGGCCGGCCATCTGGGGGATGCGGCGAGTGTTATGCATCTGGGCCCTGCTACTGAGGGGGCCACTCACTGTGATTAAGAATTCAAACACTGTTCTAAACATTTATAATGTTACATCGACTGGATGAGCATCGACTGACGTCTTTATTAGGCAAAGATCGCAATGATATGTATAAAAAGGCAGGAAAAGTTCATTTATGAATAAGGAAATCTCTATCAGTCATGCTAAGACAGAGCGGCGTGCCCGGCACCCAGAAGTCGGGACTGAGGCTGGGTTCAAATGAACTTGTAAATCATCGGCTATCTACTTTTTTCGATGGCTAAATTAATATTTTTTTTCGATCTTTTACATTACCAGTTAATAAATATAATAAATGCTGAACCCTCTATCAGAAAATTAAAATTAAATAAGGGATTTTCGGTGAAGCATATGAATATAATGCTTAATCGGTTCTGCTGTTCTATCAAAAAAGAAATTGGAAAATTGAAATTTTCCTTGAGTAATTAATAGCAAAAACAAAATCATGCAACATTAAATACATATGCAAAAGTTTTTTTTTTACTTTGCTAAAAATTTAGGACCCTAAAAAGATTTCTTGCACCTGGGGCCCTTTCATAAAGGCCGACTCTGGATGCAGGAGAGATGATCAACCACCCCTACCCTTTATATCTTTAATCAGGGAAAGGGTCCATGGCAGAACTTCGGCTTCGTGAATGGAGGTTCACATATTCGATACCGATTTTACAGAGCAACTACTATTTATAAAGTGACTGGTGCTTATGAATTTTGATTTCAAGGGTTAAACTTTCTACCGATAATATAGTACAGCAGTTTCGAGTAGATGTCTTTCACAGATATCGATTTCATCAGACCAAACTTAAAAAATTATGAAATTCATTTTGAAATAAGTTACAGGTTGTCTTAGAATAAGGATACGAATATAAATAGTAAAGCAGTTTCGAGTAGATGTTTAGTATAGCTTACTATATATTCTATACATTTCGAGTAGATGTATAGAATATAGTATAGCAGTTTCGAATGGATGTTCGTCACATATATATCGATTTCATCAGACAAATGTAAAAAAAATCATGAAGTTCATCTTGAAATAAGTTGCAGATTGTCTTAGAATAAGGACATAAATATAAATAGTTAGAGGATAAATATTTTATATACTAAAATATATTATATTCTGCCATATTTTGTATTGGCTGTCATATGTCTATGCTTACTTTTCATTTTATTGCATTAGTCATTAATCTTATTAATTAAAAAGAAGGGAAAACAGGACATTAAATTCATTTACAAATTTCTTAATGCAAACAATAAATAAATAAATAACTTTGGAATTTAATATAAATACCCACATTATTTTCAAAAACAATTCATTCAGTGACTTTACAAAAATATTTCCTGATCCTTTCAGTTTAATTACGCGTAATCACATAATTTCAACTAATTTTCCTAAATGTTAATCTTAAGAACTTGCATTCGAGAGTTTTTGCAAAATGTTGAAAAGTTAACTCTTAAACTTCGTTATTTCCTAATGTGAAATATAAATAGAAACATTTAATTATCCTCAACGTTAAACTAATAACTGTTTCCGGCGCCCAGAGACGAAACAATCTTTCAAACCATTACAGCTCTTGATTTGAATGGGATTAAATGCTTGGGGTGACAATCGAATGAAGCAACGACGGAAGACAACTCATTTAATTAAATTAAGGTACCCGACTACGTTCGAAGGAAAAAATTTTGTAAAGTTGGATTTAAAAAAAAACTATTTATGGTTTTTAGGTGTATTGTCTATTATAAACACTATAAATAACAAAAAAAGTTTTTTTAAATACAATATATTTTGAGAAAAAGTAAAATTTCTAGTAAATTTTATTGAAATTTAACCAAAATGGTTAATACTCTACACAAAATTTAAATGCTGCAATCCTATTTTTCTTTGTACACAAGTTATAGAATGCAATGAGCCAAAATCTAAGAAATATTTTGAGATTCAAAGAAGTTTTGGGTAAAAATATACGTATGTAGGCATTTTTTCCATGAATTTAAAGATTAATTTTTCTAAAAACTGCTATAAACGAAATAATATTCCACCAATAATAAAACTTTTGTTGCTCATATTATTTAAAACATGAGCTGAAATTTTAAGTAAATATTCTTTTTAGTTTTTGAAATATTATGTTAACGGTGGAGAATTTTTATGAAAACTAAATTTTTGAGAAAAGGGAAGTTAAAAACAGATTTCAATTGAAAGATATGATTTGTTTAAAATTCTCTTCTAGCTCAGGCCTTCCTCTTCCCAGAAAAGATGAAGTGTTTTTGGAAATAATAATAATTAAAAAAGTGCGCCATTGTGGTCGATAACCATTGATTTTAACGTAATCGGATACCTTAAATAAAGAAAATACCAAAAATGGTCGTAAATGTTTTATTTATAAAGTAGTTCGTTTGTATTAAAAGAACATGATTTGTATTACACTGTTTTTTTATTTCTTAATTATCTGCATGTAGACAAAAGCCATTTAAAAATGTACACCTTTGATTGTTGACGTTTGTCTAAAACCCTTAGAATTTAACTAGTCTAAAGCAGCCATTTGGTAAAATTTGACTACTTCTTGTTTACCAAGCGACTCGTCTTTGTTTACTACTATTCAGAAAAAAATAATACCTTGCCATCTCCAGAAGTGGTCAGTCTCCCTACAATTATATTCTTTTTTTCTATTATACTATATGGGATATTTTTTGTTTCTTGCATAATAATGGTTTAAGACAAGTAAATTTTCTATAACTCCACGATATAAGATTAACAGAGTATCGAATATTTTACTATAAGTTGATCATATCAACCCAAAATTATTTTCGTCTGAGTTTTGTATACATTACTAGCTATGTTTTATAAGAATATGTTTTTTAAAAACCACTCCTTCAATATATTTAGTTAATAAATACTTGTATTTTAATTTCGAATATTTATATGTTAAATATTTGAAACTATGAACCTAAAATTGCAATTATATAATAAAATTAATTGCTAATAATTCACTTCTTTTAAAATATTAGAGACGTTTTATTTCTAAGAAAGTAAAAGTTTATATATATAATATAATTTTTATATCATATATTATAATTATATAATTTTTATATAATATAATTTATTATATTATATTAAAAATTGTATTATATAATATTATTTTTATATATATTATATATATATAAATAAAGAGACAAAAAAACAACGAAGAAAACGTTAACTAATTCTGAGACTATATAGTGGCCTTTTTTAATATCCTACTTCATATAGTATGCAATTTCATAGCTATAATCATATTATTACAGTCATTTTATTTTATTCTTAAATTCTTTTAGTACGGTATTTAATTGACATAATTGTTTTTCTTTCATTCTGAAGATGGCCTCCCAAATTATTTTATATGCTTTCAGCCCAATTTCCTTAGCAAAAGTATTTAAAAAATATAAATAATAGTTCCTTTCATTTTTTGCCTTTTAGTTTTTATTTTAATCAGTATAAAGAATAATATGCTGGCGGCGCTATCTTTTTTATTAATTGATTATGTTGACTTTCTTTAGGAAATTATTTTATCTTTAGTGCCTCCCATGGAACTAAAACATATATTGAAGTGCACTTTTTTGAGATAATTAGAATATTTTCTTTTCTTCTCGAGTCACTAAATTACTGTGAAATAGTTTAACGCTGCGTAATAAGAAATTATATTTTCTGTTTAATATCATATAAATTCTTTTCAATAAATCATTTACGGAAATCATTTTAGACCAACAGAAATAAATGATTTGAAACGAAAATTTTCCTGTCAAAATGCTTAAAGAATTCCTTGCAGGATATAAATAATAACATAAGTTCGTGCAGAAGCACATAAATAAATAATAGCACAAGATCTTTAAGGGGAATTTCTTTCCCTAAAAAAAGCATGTTGATTCGAAAATTTTGTTAAATGAACAAGAATTTGAAAACGTCAAAGCAATCGATAAAAATTGCATTTTTAAGATATGAAATCAACGATGGGCAGATTATTATTTATTTTAATTATTTTCCGTCTTATCTTGTTTTATTTTTTATTTTAGTCTGACCCTAATATTAGTTCACACTATTCCTATATATATTTATCTTGTTCAAATTTTCTTTTTCGTTAACAAAATACTTATTATATATCTGCTCAAGCTCAAACACTTTTTTTAAAGCTTTTAACTGATGGCGCACGATGTTTATTCAGTTTTTGTCAAATATTACTTAATTCTTTAAATTTAATTCATTTTTCATACTCTTAGTAGAGCGTTGGTAGTTTGTAGCGAGGAATGAAATCAACAAGCTGTAGCTCAACCGGTAAAATGCGAATATTTCAGTACTTTTCAAGTGAAGAACGCGAGTTCAGTTCTTGCAAAACCCAGTGATTTTTGGATAATTAATCACATCGCACCCTGAGACGCATATTGAATTTTCAATTTTTAATCTGCAATTAAGTGGAAAGTATTAAATAATTTCAAATGAAAAAAGTCACTTGAAACGTATTATTATAAAAAGAATTATAATAATAGTAAATAGTCCAATTAGGAACTATCAAATTCGTCATTTAATTATGAATTTAAGTAAATTCTTATTTCAAGTGGTTAATAATTTTTTTGATAATTATTTAATAAAAAGTAACTAAAATAGAATTTTTCTTTTTTGACTTCAGTAGGAATTTAATTTAATTCATTATTATATTATTTGTTTCAAATATGATGGATAAAAATTTACTATTAGTTAGTGCCACTGGCATGAAAACTCAATTTAATTTATGAATATGATGACTGAAAATTTAATTTTAAAAACATTAAACTAATTTACTACCATCAAGAACATACATGTATACTAAATTTGAACATCCCAGCACATGAAGAAATAGCTAAACTATCGATTTCGAAATCTCATCTTTATAAACATGAAACAGGATATATTAAATTAGTCCTTGAGATATATAGAATGTGCATTTAAACGCATTTAAAATCGAGAATAAGTCAGATTAACATGTTTAGTTATGCCAAATTATTTGTTCTATATTCTTAAAATTTGGGATCTGAAATAAAACGCTGACAGTGATTCTTTACGAAAGTACGAAAGCAAAAGCATTCTCGCTCTTGGATTTACCAAGTTTTTATTGCTTCAGTTCAAATACAATTTAATTTTCATCTCTTTAATTGAATAATTCGAATTTTAAATATTCAGGCAGAAAGTAGAGCAATGGTTAAAACAATTGTTGTAAAAATCTTGATGGACGTCAGCACCCTATTCGAATTTGAAATGTGCAGATATAAAATATTCAAAGGATTTGAATAATCGCTGTCGAAATTTTGATGAATTTCAGCATCCTTAGACACCCAAATCACATTGTTAAAATATTTTCTATAATTGGCTATGTCAAATAATATACAATCTTCCATAATTAACCATCTGTATTAATATGGGGAAAAATCTGTCAATTAATTGATTATTTTTCAGTCTGCCGTGTGTATGGGAATGCGATAACAATTCAGAAAGATGAATTTCTTTGCCTTCTTCTAGCACTAAAATTGCAGGTATCATAAATATTTTGCTCGGCATAATTCTTTTTGGAAAGGGTCATCTGGTTGTAGTACAAAATTACGAAATCTGACCCAAAATAGCCCTAGCGTTTATTTATAAATGTGTCATTAATATAACTTAACTGAGCTAAGCTGCGTAATTCTAAAAAAACAAACTAAATTTGTTCCGGTGCACAATTGAAGGGAATACAGAATGCGCCATTTTGTGGAAAGGTACAGTAAAGTCATGAGAAGAACATTCCTCTGGTTTGGTAAACACCTAAATCATTTGACAAATTAGCCATTCAGATCTTCTAACGCCCATTTAAGAATCTGCAACCTAGTTTTTCAAACACCACACTCAGACTACTGTTGTATCTTTCAAAAAAGATATTAATTACGCCATTCGCCATCATTTATTTTTCTCCAAAAACTATTCCCCATCATTAACAACGATCTTTTCAAAGGAAATTAGCAGCAAAATGAAAAACCCACCGTTCGTCGCATGGACCAAGTGAAAGGCTCCTTCAATTAACATATTGGCGCAGTTTTTCCCTAACTTTGTTAGGTTGCTTTTTCCCGCGCCAAGGACGTTCTGACGGATAGAGGATTTGCTCCAAGAACAGCAACAATAACAGCTCTGTTTTTGCTGCCCTCACCTTGTTGGGAGGCAGACGCCACTGAAGGCCTGAAGACTGAGTTTAATATGACCAATTAGGGGTTAATTGAACCTCAAACTTGATTTATTGGTTAAAAATTGTCCCGTGATATTTTGAAGACAGGCTGACTCGTCGTAGTCTGTTTATGGCATATAGAGTTTAATTTGACGCATCTGAGTGTGGAGATATTATTTTTCTTATTAAATGTGATTATAAATAAGATATGGAATTCAGGGATCTATTTTGATTCATTTAATTATTTTGACATGTCGTTCAATTATTTTTCATGCGAAAGCATTGAATAAATTAATATAAATATCTACGCCGTTGCATCCTGTAATAAATTGATATAAATATCTACGTCTGAATTAAATATCTACGTATTAAATAAATTAATATAAATATATGCACCCGAATCTCATATTTGAGTTTTTAAAAACTTCTTTGAGATTCTAATATTATTTGTCTCTTAAAAGGTATTGTTGAACAGCATAATTTTGAACCAGCCCAGAGGTTGCTCATTCACATGGGAGATTTCCCACCTATTTCCAAAAATTTGGAAGAACGCAGGAAAATAAATTCATTGTGGAAAAATTGGCACGGTTTACCACTATTTAATGGAATGCATGGAGATCTCAGAGTTAAGGAAAGACCTGAGGATTGTAAATAATGATTTAAGTACAGTACTGTTGATTCCAAGTAACCTCAAAACCCTGAAGGATAGGATGTGAAAGATTGATAGTTTCATTCCAACTGTTTGAGAGTGTGCAGATGGGGAGAAAGACAGCGATTTACTACCCCGAAAGGAATGTTAGCTTGACGGATCGGTCAAAGTAAAGTTGGACAATACTTATTCAGCGGTCGACCACGACAAATCCTGTCGATACTGCTACGTTCAATGGTGGCGGGGTGGTCGGCTGTATATAAGAAGAAGGTTGCTCATCCAATGGGGCTACATCCTGAATTTATTTCTACGTCTTATATCTTTAGATTTAGCCTTATTTACTGACTTTTTCACATTAAAAATTTGAAGACGAAGGAAAATAACCTAGGTGTAAGATATCCTTTGAACGTTCTTGCATTCCCTAAAGTAAAAGTCTTATCTACCTTTGCTCATAAATTTGTGGACTTTGTATGGCCGGAAATACCTTACATGACATTGGAGAACAATGATTATGAAATATAGATAGAACTTTGCTGTGAATTTAGCATTTTTACTAAATGGATCACGAAAATATGTATTTCAAGAAAAAAAATCCTATTGACTGACACTAAACCCTAAGCGTGATAACATTGCATACCGAATTTCATTGATTTAAGTAATTGCGCTTAATAGCTATTGTGTTTAAATGCATATGAATGTATAGTCCGAAAGCTGTTCAAACTTTGGAGGGAATCGGTCTAAAATTGGATATCTATATTTTGAATTCTAAATCTGTATACCAAATTTGATCTACGTAGGTCTTAACATTTTGGAATTATCTAATTCACTTGTACATAAACAATCAGACAGACAAATTTTTGACACTGAATTTCGCTCAAAATTTGATACTAATTTACAAATATGGCCACAATTCCACATAATAAATTTCATCCATCTAGATCAAAAGCATGTTTGATGGATCATGTTCACAGATGGAAAGATAGACATAACGTAAAGGGAGTATTTTATTTGAAATAAAACTGAGAGATTCTCCAAAATTTCGTTTTCAAATTTTTTGATGTGTGCATGTGTTTGCGTTTAACGATAGTTTTAAATTTAATTTAAACTTAAAAGATTTCCAAATTTTTAGCTCAATTTAGCCCATACTTACTTCGTTCTAAAATATTCTCCTATTTCCTGATCTCATTCCTTTTTTTCTATCTAATTAATTCAACAAAAGCCTTGTAAAATTGCTGAATCGGCTAGATCGACATCTCCCCATACTCCGAGTGAAGGGATAAAATACCATTGATTTTACAAATTCTTTCAAAAGATCCCTGTGTTTCCCTTGCCTTTGATATACATACATATATTCTTTCCTTAATTTCACTCTGTGCTGCGTGGGTTCGTAGCCCCTTTTTGTACAAAACGCATGTCTCCCTGAAATGAAATGAAGCGACGCCCCCAAAAAATCGAAACTTTCTTTAGTGTCGATGAAACTACTTTCTGATTGAAAAATTATAAACATCTATACGATATTTTAAAATCTAATTTAAACTTAATTAACTTCCTAATAATTTTAGCTTAATTTAGCTCATGTTAGCATCATTCTAAAATTCTCTAATTTCCAGATACAATTAAACTTTTTTAATTATTTCATTTAATTAATGCAATTGAAACTCTCATGCTTATATTTTTTATTTATTTAGATTCATCTGCATTACTGCAGTTGCACTCATTAACACAATGATAAGTTTTTAATTTTTAAATTTTAAACTTGTTCGAATCCGTAAGAATTTTTAGTTTCGACTCCAATTTTTTAGTTTCGTTTCTGTAATTAATTTCGTTAACTTAATTATATTAATTTTATTTAATTTTATAAATTTTTATATTTATTCATTTTATTTTTTTTTCATTTTTGTCAACAATTTGGTGTTTCATTCCGAATTAAATTTTAATTTCGATTTCGACCCAATTAGTTTCGGTTTAATTTTTGTTGACTAAGGAAATGGTTTTAATTATTTTAATACTTTTATGGTTGTTACACACACACACACACACACACACACACACACACACACACACACACACACACACACACACACACACACACACATCACTGATTAAATCCCTATTGCTACAATAAAATTTAAATATTACAACAAAAATTAGTATATATTCTTTAAATACTTAATTTTGAACTATATATAAATATATACTTTCTGGCTTTTTAAAAAGTTTCTAATTAGTAGTTCTCAAAAATTATACGAAGCAAATATTATCAGCAATGATTTTGGAAGATGTTAAGTAAGTGACAAGGAGTCATATTTCATACTGACATAATGTATAAAATATTAGTCAAAGTATTGCAGCAAGAGAAACTAGAAATATCATCGAAGAGATTTCAATTCTTTCTGCACAAATAACATATCAAATTCTCTAAAGTTTCGAAAATATTGATTTGTGTGAAACTGTTTACATTTCACATCAGAGCCTACATTATATTAAATTTCCAATAAAATCTGTCGTCTTAAATCCTCCAGAAAATATTTAAAGAAACACAGTTTCATATTTCAAGTCCAATAACATATTTCCTAGGATAAGTTTTCTTAAATCTTCCTTAGCTCCCATTTTTTTT
>JAPMOQ010025585.1:948270-979624 GCA_026543055.1 Argiope trifasciata
AATTTTATAATTTAATAAATAATTTATTCATTAAACGAAAATTTCTTTTCATTTTGACACAAAAATACGAAATGACTTTCCGAACGACCCAATAATTTTTTCCGAAATTAAAAAAATAAATAAATTTCGTTGTTCTTCTATAAATGACCAAGTATATATATATATATATATATATACAGAGAGAGAGAGAAAGAGATAATAAAGCTCGACCACCCCTTGACAGATATGTAACACCCCTTGACCACAAACATTGACAGATATGTAATCTGAAAGTCACGTGATTATTTCAAACCGGTTTTAACTGGTTAACGACTTATATTAATCAACACAATTTGTAAGTATTCAGAGAAGGAATAATTTAAAAATCCACCTGTAACTCTAGTTCGCGATAAATCACCAGGCGTGACAACCTTCTGCGTTTTTTTTAAATAACCCTAAAAGCAAAAAATGGATGCCTCAAAAGCGATAAATCGCTAATTTATTGCCTATGCATTTTTAGGCTTCAAAGCCTCAAACCAAAACATCATTTTCTGACTTGATAATTTAAATATAAAAGAAAATTTTGTAGTTTTAGGTCTTTCTCGCCTCACAAGCGCTTAAATTGTGCGCTTTGATTCAAATTATTAGATTAAATTATCTCATTTTGAAGCTACATTGGATGAATTTTAGTTTTTACCTTTAATTAATTAAGAAATTTAGGAATGTATCTTGTGATTGTGAAATAATCAGATATCGAAGTCAATATCTGATTCAGTCCCCTCTAAATCACCACTAATGTGCAAACATTTAATTATCGAAAGCAAATTTCATCCCACCCTCATATCTGGTCTATTTTCGATGAAACCAGGTCTCACGTTCGCTATTCTATTTTCCAAGTATTAACATTCACACCCCCGTATTCATCCGTGCTTTCAATGGTTCATATATACTTTAATTTCTACCTACGATGGTGATTTATTGGATTAACCAGGACAGAAAAGTCTTTCCTTAGTTATTGTTTCGAAAGAAGGTGTATAGTTATTTTTCTTTAAATATTGTTCAAAAAATTAACTAAATTGATTAAAACAGATTTATTAGTTACGAAATCCTTTTAGTGAATCTCAAATACAATTGAAAGCTTTTGAAATGATGGTTATCTCTTGCACCAGGTGGGTGTATTAAGGTTGTAGGTTGGAATTATTATTATTTTTATCATGGCCCGTTCTTTAACGGATAAGGATGTTTTATACTTGATGATAATAATTAAGATTCAATTTAAGTTTCCGCCACCATGTTTTTATGATTATGGTCATATACATTTGCATGTTTCAGCCAATTGATCGTGGATAAGTGTGACAGAGTCGTTTCAACATGGTTATCGAAAAATAAGTCACTAGACCTTGGCCGTGACGTTAGTCAATCCAATCTACAAAAGGATTAATTTCTACCTACAATGGAGATTTATAGGATTAACCAGGATCGAAAAGTCTTTCCCTAGCTATAGTTTCTAAAGAAGGTGCATAGTTATTTTTCTTTAAATACTGTTCAAAAAATTAACTAAATTGATTAAAACAGATTTATTTGTTATTAAATCCTTTTGGAGAATATTAAATACAATGGAAAGCTTAAGGAAGCATGGTTATCTCTTGCTTCCATGTGGGTGTATTAAGGTTGTAGGTTCGAATTATTATTATTTTCATCATGGCACGTCTTTAACGGATAAGGATGTTTTATACTTGATGATGATAATTGAGATTCAATTTAAGTTTCCGCCACCATGTTTTTATGACGATGGTCATATCTATTTGCATGTTTTAGTCAAATGATCGTGTGTAAGTATGATACATGGTTATCGAAAAGTCCTCAAAATTTAAGATTATAGTTATATAATAACAGCTTTGGATTCTAAATCGGAGGATCGTAGTTCCAAGACCTAGTTTCATCGAGCTTTCTAGTTGAATACTGGCATTTTCTGAAAATGTGTTGTTGAAGTTCAGAGATCAGCATCTTTCTCATCTTTTCATCAGTACCAAAGAAGATAATTACCTAAGTAAAATTAATTTACAAAATCGTAAAATATAATTGAATTTTTTTGTGGTCCAAAACAAAAAGAACAATAACACAAGTTTCTGCTACAAAGATCGCTGTAAAATTATTATTCTTGAAAATAGTTCTAACGATTTGTATCAAATTTCATATTTAGATAAGATTTTACTTTTAAAGTCTATTTATATGGGTGTTTTTCTTTAAAAAACGATTTTGCACAAAATAAATTTTTTCTGTTACGAACTGTTAGAAATATATTTTATCTGTCCTCATGTTGACAGTGCTTTGTAAATCTTTGTGGTATGCTTGCATTGAGGCTATCGAATGATAATCGACTATATCTCGAAGTTTTGAGAGGTGGCGCAATATAATATAATCCAAATACGATTATATTCGGCTCACATTCAAACTAAAGCGTTCATGAATTTTTTGTTGTATTTAACTGACCAGTTAATGTTGATAAGATTGAAAAATAGTCATACGTAATCTGTATTTGTTTCGTATCTAAATATTTTCTCAGGAAAAAATATGCTATTTTACGAAAAAAAAAAGCTATGCGGAATATACGATCTTACAAAACAACAACAAACCAGGCGTGAAAAAAAATTTAATTTTACTGAAACCCCCCCCTAGTTGTGTGAAATTTTGTCATCCAGGTACTCATGAAATATCTCACACTAAGGGGTATGTCATGAAGATGACGTTTATTTCTTAAAACAATCATAAAATTTAGAAAAGTCTTTATGTTGTTTTTAAATTGAATTAAATACTACAGTAATTATTGCTTTTATATTAAAATTAATATTTAATAGTATATCTATCATATTCAGCGACAGTTTTTATGGGTAAATCAATTTATATTCTTAACATTTTTGGTTAAACAACCCTGGCAACAACAACAACAAAAACAATTCCTTCATGAATTTGATAAATTCAAGAAGAGATAGAATAACCAGAGGAATCAAAATTCAATAATCAGAGGAAGAGAAAATACAAAGCATCGCTTTTGTGTTATATTATTTATTTATGCATATCTAAATACATAATAATTTCAGTAAAAAATATAAAATATTTTTTATAAATCTTCTCTTTATTTTCGAAAAAATTTAATTTTCGTTTGCTTCCTTTAAGCTTTAATGAAATATAAAACAACAGATATTAGTCATAATTTTTATTTTACTTCAGCTTAATTTGAATGTAACTTAAACCTTATTCAAAATAAAGTTCCTGTAATTAAATACTGCTTTTTTTTCTTCTACAAGGAAAAAAAGGAATTTTTACAGTATAGGTATAATTTTGTATGCTTATAATTTTTTTATATCTAGTAATTAGCTTATACTTATTTTTTCCATATTACTGAAGCTAACTTAGATATTTGATGCTGATCAAATTGCTTTTTTAAAGTATATATCTTCATTAAAATATATTTTTAATAGTATTTATCTTCATTAAAAACTTTTACGGTATGCCTCCAGGAAGAATTATATACTCTTTAGCTTCGAATAAGTGTCCATTTCGATTATGTTTTGGTAAATTTAGAAATTTCATTTAAATGAGATTGTTAAAAGTTAGTTTTATTGCGTTTGCAATGCTTTTTCTTTCTCAATAATTGTTTTCTACAATCAACTTCTGAAATAACAAATGAAAATATCTTATATAAAAACAAATTTAATAAAAATTCATGAATTATTATGTTCATGAATTATTTATTTTACTAAATAAAGTTATTTTTTAAATAAAAAATAACTTTGTTACCATTAACTATTGTAGATTTCATTCGTTTGGAATTTAGTTTCAGTTTGTATAATTGGAATACTTTATTTTTCTGGAAAATAGAACTATTGTTGAGTTTATATCATCATTAAATGCACTAAATGTTCTCTCGTTTTAATAATAATGACAAACAAATGCAAGATTTTTATTTTATTTGATCTTAACTTTGTAGTTTATTAAAAAAAATGTCAAGATTGTAGGAAAAAATTAAAAATAATTAAATCTTTGATATTTCCATAAATTTAGAGATTGGAATTGCTCAAAATGAGTATTAACATAAACAATCTTCAGTTTTAAGGTATTTGTTAACAGAATATTGAAAATATTATAGGAATTTTAAATGCATAAAAAATTAAACGGTGATAATACATGATTATTATGTATTTATGGATATAAGAAAAAAAATAGTAAGTAAAAATTTTAACATTTTTCTTCCAAAAAATGCTTTAAAGCTAAAATTAATAATTTATATGAAAGTTTTTATTACATTAGAATTTTAACTTATTTGTACGTTTTTCTAAATATCGAACAAAAACAATAACAAAAAATGATAAAATTATTTAGGTGTGTATCGGAATTTCATCTCCGTTGGACTTTTAATGAAAAATTTAATAATTAGATTAGCATATTATCTCTTTTTAATATTTAATATAGTGTTGTTGCATTTTCTAAAATACCTTGTAAAAAATAAATTTTAGTCGAGAAATGTTAAAGTTTTTATCCTTTTTAATGCATTAATTAGAAGATCTATTGTAGTTTTTGGCTCTTCATGGGGTCGATTGTTTTCGAAATTCTTCTTTTTCCCCCGTCATTAGTTATATATGTAATCATAATTGTGGTGATATAAAAAAGTACAAAAAATATGTAAAATGTGATATTTCTTACAGATTTACTACACATGTGATTATATTCCAATAAATTCAAAGAAAAAAAATACGTTCAATCTGGAGGAATGTTTTCCTGGAAAATGTATTAGATTCATTTTCACAACAATACTTTTATAGAATTTTTCAAATTTCCTAATTGAAACTCCTAATTTTTCCCGTCTTTTAAATAAATCAACATTTCGAGAAATACGGTAAGGAAAATATTTTCTTCTTTTTCAATACAGTACTCTTTATTCGCGGGGTATGTGTTCCATAAATATGCCGCAAATACAGAAACCATGAATACGGAATGGTTATTTAAATGGGATTATAGGGGATACGTTCCTAGGTGACCAAATAAAAAAAAGAAATGTTTAAAATATCAGTTTAATTGAAGTTTTTGAACATTTTGATTAGTTATCTTATAGGCTTAGGCAATGGTTTGAAGAATTTTGTAATTTTCTCTTGCTTGGCAGTTTTTAAAAGCTCCTTCCATTCAGATTGATACGCAGCAGTCGCTTTAGCAATTTGCCTCTTAAAAGTAAAACTTCGTTCCATAGACGGATCAATGTTCATAAAGAAATCGCAAAGCTCATTTGCCATTCTTAAACCTTCGCTAAGATTTTTCAAATGAAATGTCACATTTCCGGTGCTTGTTGAAGCCTCTACTTCAATAGGCTGTGAATTTAACATTTCCTCCAAGTCGGTTTCAGTCAGATCTTCATCTTGCGATTCAAGCCATTCCTGAATGTCTCTTGATTCTATCTGTTCGAACTTATCTCGTCCTATTCCATTCACGATTTCGGCTATGTTTACAGTTTTCATTTAACAACATACTTTAGACAAAGTTGTAATAAGATCTCTTTTACTTCTTTTATTAGTCCATTTGACGGCATTTCCAAAGGATATTGGGTTGGATACCTATTGGAATCCTTTTATTATTATGTATGTACTTATAAGATCCGCGAATAAAGAAATTTTTATCCGCGAATATAGGAATTGGGTCGCATTTTTTTAATCCGCGAATAGTGAAAACGCGAATGAAGGAAGCGCGAATAAGGAGCTTTTACTGCATATGAAAAGGCAACACATTAGTATCTCTTTTAATACTTTCTTTTATTCAAATTTTTATTTCCTTAATTAAAAAATTGCTTTCCTTTACTGTTAAATATATTTTTTAATGTTTATTTTTATTAGAAATGAAACAAGACTGTATAGAAATTCGAAATCCGCACTTTTATTTAAAATAAGTAGAAGATGAATATTATTTTTGTGGTTTAATGAATATTTTTATTTTACTTAATTAGAAAGTTTGGATAAATTAAGAAGCTAATGTAATAAAACAAGCTTAATTAAGCGTTTTTGGAACAATTAAAAAATAAACTTTAAATGCTTATTGATTGAAATATTTCTTCATAATTGACATATAAATAACATTATGCTGTACTAGTTTATTAAAAGTTTAAATCAATTTTTATTTAAAACATACTTTAGTGTAAACTTATACAAATTAGTACAGCATAATGTTATAAATCTCTATTTACCAGAAAGAGCAGAAAAGAAATATTTGAAACTTGTATATGCTTTTATGCAATTGTTTTTTAGTTTTGTGGAAGTCTAGTAATACTGCATTACACATGCACAGAGTATTTGTATTTTTTCATGGGGCTTTTGTATTTTATTCAAGTTAAAATTGTGCAAAAAAAAAATTATATTTTACGCTTTATAAGTTTAGGACGTTTTTGTGCAGAATTTTGATTTGTAATTAGTTAATTTATTTCGTTTGTATTGTTTAGTGATTTAATAAATAATAAGAATTTTTGAAAGATTCATTACGTTTAGAATAAATTGGGAAAACGAGAACTTTTATTTAATAATAGGAATTGAAAGAGTTATTTAGAGTTGCTCTTACCTCATCAAAGGTTTATTCATAATAGGAATTGAAAGAGTTGCTTAACTCATCAAATGTTTATTCATAATAGGAATTGGAAGAGTTGTTTAACTCATCAAATGTTTATTCATAATAGGAATTGAAAGAGTAGCTTAACTCATCAAATGTTTATTCATAATAGGAATTGGAAGAGTCGCTTAACTCATCAAATGTTTATTCATAATAGGAACTGAAAGAGTCGCTTAACTCATCAAATGTTTATTCATAATAGGAACTGAAAGAGTCGCTTAACTCATCAATTGTTTATTCAAAATTACAAATTATTCTTTGTATTTAAACTATCTTAATCTAGAGAAGAATTTAGATATGTATCAAAAATCAGATACTATTGTTTGAAAAAAGTGTGCTTGAGTAAATCTAAATATGGAGACGGTCCCTTAAAAATCTTTCCTAAACTTATAAAAGGTAAATTTCTATATCAAAAGGAATAAACCATTTTGTAATAATTTTGTAATAATTATTTTCGGAGTAAATAATAAGTGATAGAATATTTTTCTACTTCACAGACGTGTACGGAACGTTGCCAGTAGTGACACACTCCTTGCGCGGGGATTTTCGAACTCAATATGTTCGGTACCTTGATAGGGCCTCCTTCTCTAAGTAGATATCGTTATCACAATGCCTCATTCTTTTATAACAGAATACTTTTCTTATAATCTGAAAGCGATATCTTTCTAACTGTCGACGGAATAATGAGGGCAAATAGGAGGCCTTAAATAATTTTTATAAAGAAAATAACGGAGTTATTGAATATCTGTAAACTAATTAGATGTTGCTCTGTGGAAAAAAAATTGCTTGATTTCTATAATTGGATTGTTGTGACTTTGGGACTATTGTTATATTTGTTTATGGGATGAGCGCTTGTTAGTTAGAACAAGTCTAATAACCTCGCCATATATCATGTTTTTAAGAAACAAGGTTGAAATATTCTTTATTCTTATCATACTTATACAAAGAATTTAAAAGCAAATTTGGTATAGAAATCGCATACTTTTAAATGAATTTTTTTCAAAGTAACAGTCAAGCAGCTTTTTTACAAAATCCATTTCTTTTCATTTTGCTCACAATTTCTTTATATTAGGTTGGTGCGTATGAAATGTCGGATTCTCTTTACATGCGGACGTTTGTCTCCCTGTTTTCGTTATACTTTTGTCTTTGGCATAACCTCATTCATAGTCGTATTGTCCATTGCCAGAGACTCATTTCAGCAAAATGGGTTTTCTCGAAGGTCTTCCCTTTTGTTATTTCTTTTGAGTTTATTGCCGATATGAATTCTGCCGACATTCGCGTCATTTTCTTATATGAGTACAAACTTGGTAATAGTGGTGCAAAAGCTGCACGCAACATAAACCAAGCGTTTGGGGAGAATACGGTTAACGATCGGAAAGTTCAGCGTTGGTTCGAAAAATTTCGGCGATTTTTCACTGCAAAATGAGCCGCGCGGAAGACCCAAAACGTCTGTGAAGAATGATGACCTGAAGGCTCTAGTGGAAGCGGATCCAGCCGTATCCACGAGGGAACTTGCTATCAGGATGAAAGTTGACCATACAACGATATTGAGATACCTTTCTGAGATTGGCAAGGTTAAGAAGATGGACAAGTGGGTACCGCACGCACTGACAGAGCGAAATAAGCTGGAACGAACTGGAATATGAAGTTTTGCAGCATCCACCCTATTCACCGGATCTCTCGCCGACCGATTTTCATTTTTTCAAGCATTTAGAGCTGTTTTTAAGGGGCAAACACTATGAAAATGAAGACAGTCTAAAAAACTCGATATCAGAGTTTATTAATTCTAAAGACCAAAATTTTTTTAAGACAGGCATCTACGCTTTAAAATCTCGTTGGGAGAAGTGTATTGAAGCGAATGGAGCATACTTTGATTGAATAAACAGCTTTTGAAGAAAGATATGCAGTTTTATACAATCACTTAAGAATCCGACATTTCATACGCACCAACCTAATATTTATGATTAGAACTAAGCTTGAAAATATTTTTTATCATATTAGAGCATGCTATTGTGTTGGCTTGAGGTTTTTTGAAGCGATATGAAGGTAACAACTTATTGCAGCCTCTAAATGGGTAGACAACAAAATGATGAGTTATCCCTTAATTTATTTTGGAATCGGCTTTCATAGTATAACTTTTGAATTAGCTATCGTCTGATGATGTAGTTTACGTTTGGAAATCAGTGTTATTGCCTAACTCGAGCGATGTTTTTTAAAAAGTAAACTGAACAAGCTAAAATATTGTTAGTTTAATCGATAAAGATTGTTGGTTCAGGGATAATTTCAACTAATTAAAATACGGTTATTGGAAAATAATGTAGAAAGATGTCACATTTGGAGATGTATCGCCAACTGAGACTACAACTTGATTTCCACACTATACATTCTCTGAATTCTTACGAATTGTCTCAATGAATTTAAGTCATTAATCCATATAAATCGGTTTGAAACATTCACGAGACTATCAGATTACACATGCTCCAATAGAAAAACGACGGGATACTTTTATCTCAAAATTGGTTGAGCTCCCAAACTTTATTTGCTAGCTAGAAAAATTGAAATTTAATAAATCATAATGTTCTTATATGATAATTTGAAATTTGCAATAGTAGATTTCATTTTTTATTTAAAGTTAGTTTTATTATCACCTATTGAACAATATACATTTTAATGAACTGCTTTAATTTGTATTTTAATTATTTTCCTTATTTTAAAAAAATATTTTATTGTCCAATATTCTTAATATTAGTATTAGTTAATGCTTCTGGTGTTATGTCCAAATGATTGACATTGAAATTTTAAAAATACTAAAATAATATACAAGCTAATAAATTTTCAAATTTTTTTCTTGAGAATTCTCAAATGCCGTTTTTCCAATTTTTAAAAAAGACTTTAACCCTTAATTGGTATATTTTGGTTTCATAGATGATTTTTCAATCCTTTTTACGGAAATATTCAAACTATTTTTGAAAAATTTTTTGCAAAATTTTTTCCTGAGGATTCTCAAATGCCTTAAAAAATTTTCTAAAATCAAAATATGTAATTCTTTTTATAAACGAACTCCCTAAACAAACCTGTATAGTATGTACTGCTGGCAGATTTGCCCTAGACACTAATATAATTAATTTACACTCCATCTCACATCGGAACTAGCCAACTCCATGATATCCAAAAAGGTTTTATTAAAACAAACACAGACATTTATAGCCAGAACACAAATGCTTCCTCCTTTTATTCTAAACGAGTTCAGAATTCGTTTTCACAAAAAATTATTTAAAAAAAAGAATAACCAGGAGATGACAGAAGAAAATGATTATTTCTTCCAGAAAAAATATTTCCTATTGCTTCTTAAAGAATATCACTTCTCTGAGTTCTGATTGAAGACAAATTGTTTACCAAAAAATACAATACTACTTAACAAATTAAATATACATGAAATAATCAAAACTTTAAAATATACAAAAGTTGGTGTTGCCACCGCTTTTTAAAACATAAATTTACAATAAAATATAATAATAATCAATAGAGAAGGAAAAATCTTACCGCTGTGGAGAGCCGCCACAAGTGTAATGAAGTAATTTTCCTAAGTAACAGCAAATTTGTTACCACCCGTACCGGTAATTGCCATTTTACCATGTTTCCGACATTGTTCACGGATGTAACTTACGGATGTAATTTCCACACAGGGAATTCAATTCTGTCCTGATTATTCCATCATTAACTTACAGGGTCTCATGTGCATTGCATGTTAATGGAGGTTTGGATCTTTAAAGCCTACTGAAAGGGAAGGGTGACCAAATTCGAACACTTTGGCATTCATATGTATGTAACAGTGTACCATACAACCCGCCTGGAATTAAAATAAAGTAAATTTAAACTAAAGGAAAATAAATTTAAAAAATAGAAGACAATTAAAAAGGAAATCTAATATCGCAAATTTCATGTTATTATGAGAGAACCCTATTATTTTTTAAGATATCATTTGTCATAATTAATTTAATTAATTAACCATAAAACGATTTGAAAGAATCATGAGATTCCTTTGTCTCTCATGATTATATATATGATATTTTTTCATTTAAAATTTTTCTATCTGGCAAACAAAGTTTTGTATCTAGACCGATTTTGAGATGAAAGTAACCCATCGTTTTTCTAAATATCGACGCATGCGTAATCTGATAGTGTCGTGATTGTTTAAAAAACGATTTAAGCTGGTTAATGACTAAAATTAATAAAGACAATTCGTAAGAATTCAGAGAATACATAATTTGGAAATCCAATTTAATCTTTAGTTCGCAGTAAATCGCCAAATGTGGCAACCATCTGCATTATTTTCTAATAACCTTATTTTAATTAGTTGAAATTATCCCTGAAAGAACAATCTTTATTGATTAAACAAACTATCTTTTTACTTGTTTGGTTTATTTTTAAGAAAAAACTTTGCCCGTGTTAGGAAATAACACTGTGATTGTAGTAGGGATAAACTACAATAGCAGCAGGTTGGTAATTCAAAAGCTATACTGTGAAAGCCGACTCCAAAATAAAACTACATTTGCAGACGATAAATAATAGAAAAACTATACTGTGAAAGCCGACTCCGATGTAAAACTATAACAGGCAATAGATATTTCAAAATCTACAGCATGAAAGTCTACTCCAAAATAAAAAAAAGGATATATCGCTAATTTTTCGCATACGCATTTTGAGACTTCAACCAATTATTGTTTTCAAATCTCTTCAAGTGAAAACAATATCATGTGTTCAATGATAAAAAAGGCTATATTTTATTTATTCATTTTAGCGAAGAATTCATCTTTCTGTACTTGACATTAGCTTTTCTAACTAATCGTTTTTATCATATTCATTTTACAAAAGAATTTCTTCAATATTACTCAAAGGTATTATGGCAACGGCAGGAAATTATTATTATTTTAGAATAACTGGCGAATGGAACTTAGCAAATGTTATCATTTCCCTATTTCATTTTGCTGCAGTTGAAACTTTGAGTTTAGTAAATCATTAATATGTATTCATATTATTTCATCAAGTATTCAAAGTGCTTTAGGAATTATTAATTAAATATAGATGTTTTTTAATGGATGAAGTCATGTGTTATTCTCCATCGCTAAAGTATAATAAAAATACTTTGTCAGGAATGAGATTCAGTCTCACTTACTACTTTACAAGCGGACGGCCACTACCATAGTCCCTGGAAATAATAAAATCTGAAGGACGGATATTATCTTAGCCATTAGATGATATTTGCTATTAGCTTGTAATAATTAAATAATTTATTACATGCGCAAACAAGTAGAATATCGTACTTGTCTGCAAAATATGTTTAAGAGGAGAATTTATACACATAAGATTTCTCATTTATAAATATAGTTTTCCATTAGGACTGTCTGGGCAAAGTACTGGCTACTTGGCTTTATTCATTTATTGGAGCATCGCATCTTCAAAATTATCGACCCGCTGGTGTGGCGTGGTGTGGAGAGGGGGGTGCCACTTCAGTTGTCGTCCTCGTCATCTGACCGTGGTTCAAAATGACGAAGTCCGTCCCAAAATAGCCCTCGTGTTGCTTTAAACGGGACGTTAATATAACTAAACTAAACTCAAAATTATCGAAACTCTGCATATATGAGAGTTAAAATCTACCTTTGTCGGCCTTAAATATCGTTTAAGGTAAAGAAGCACGAAATCAAACGGAATCATCCATCAGAGTTAGCTGATTGCATGCATTTACAATTGTGTATTGAAGTTTTTAGGAGTATAAAGCAAGGGAGATTGTCTTTTTAAAACTTTTTCGCACACTCTCCTATAAATTTGTCATGCCAAAGAATACATTGGTGTACAACGAATTATTAATTTTTTTTGCATGGAATTTTGAATTGTATCTATCGTGTCTTCCTTTGAAAGTTTTTGAGAAATTAATTCCTGTAATGTTGTTGATAGTATCTGATAACGGAATGTGTGCTTTAGAATTGAAACAGAAATTTGACGCAAAACTGGTTGCTATTCTGTTTTCTATCTGTGAGTAGTATGAATGTACCCCTCCTCCTTGTAAAAAGGGTTGTGCAAGCGAATGTGACGCTTGACGTAGTTAAGTCGTACTCTTGGCCGTAATTGGCGCTGCTGAAAAATACAAGGGATACTAATTTAGACTTAAATCGCTAACAGCTTTATTGAATATCGTGCCTACCTTGTCAAGTTTTTGAGAAATTAATCAATGACATGCTGTTGATAGAATCTGATAACGGAATTTGAGCTCTAGAACACTTCTTTTGAAACAGAAATTCGATACAAAAATGCATTTGTTATCACAAAACCCATATCAATTTTGATATGTTTAAGTCAATACGTTTTGGAATCAACGCGTTTACATGCCTTTCAAAGTAAAGATTGACAGACAATCAATCCGTTGTTGATTTTGGCTCAGAATTCAACAACTGTTCACACTATAGATGCATTGAATTTTATGTGTCTAGTTCTCATATTGTAGTTATCATGTTAATTAATATTCCATTCCCCGTGATCTGGGCTTCCTGGGTTCGAGTCCCGGTCCGGGTGTGGTTGTTATTCTGCGTTCTATCTGCGTGAATGTGCCTCCCTGCAAAAAGTGATTGTGCAATGTGAATGTGACGCTTGAAGTAATTAAATCGAACTCTTGGCCCTAGTTGGCGCTACTGAAAAAACAAGGGGCCCTAATATACACTTAAATCGCTGACAGCTTTCTGATAGAGGTGTCTAATAAAGTGCCATAAGTAACAACGAATGTGACGCTTGAAGTAGTTAAATCGTACTCTAGACCCTAATTGGCGCTACTGAATAAACAAGGGACGACAATTTAGGCTTAAGTCGCTGACAGCTAACTGTCAACGGACTTGTAAGGTGCCATAAGTAACAACAGCACTTATATTCCAACAGACGGATAGACCAATTTCCTCAGAACAGATATTACTCAAATTTTGACAGACATATGTAAATTTGGTGTAATGGCGTTACATGCAATTTCCATCATTCTAATGAAAATAATTTTTATTTTTGGCACGAACGGACAAACGAACATTTTCCAAAAATGGGTTTTGTCTGATGAGAGAGGTCTAAGACGTGGAGTTTTGTCAAAAGGTTGAATTCGTATTGTTTCGTGATTATTATGTTTTTTCTGTACTATGCATACGAGAAAGTGAAATGTTCATGACTTCATGTTTAATAACAGTCAAAGGTATGTAATAAATTTGAACATTTTAAATCTCGTTTTAATAAATTAATTAAAGAATTTTTCAGTTTTGTAGGAAGTTTGTAAATCTAAAATAAATCCAAGAATTCTTTTTTAAAGTTCGACATTTACTCTTTTTTACCTGACAGACATTCAGAGATACAAATAAGAACGAAATAGAAGTACGTAAAAAAGACAACAATCATTACTATACAAGTGGTAACAAGTTCTTACTCTCCGAAATCTCGGCTGAAAAACTTTCTCCTCATTAATTTCAGGTATTTCATTAGTCGCCAACAACTTTCACGGTCTTGTTATCCCATTTTTATAAGTCTGTTCTTCTTTTTGGCGACAAAGTTTGTTTTCAGAGTTTTTCTTTCCGAAAACAGTGACACTTATGATTGATATTGTCTTCCTAGAAGTAAAAATCTTTTTTAGAAGCACATTATCTTGAAGTATTATCTTGAGATATTAGCCTTTATAGCAAAGAGGATTGTCGGATGAAGTAAACTGTATGAAGT
The DNA here is from genome assembly GCA_026543055.1 of Argiope trifasciata. Lineage (NCBI taxonomy): Eukaryota > Metazoa > Arthropoda > Arachnida > Araneae > Araneidae > Argiope > Argiope trifasciata. The sequence continues at coordinate 962,635 of JAPMOQ010025585.1, forward strand.
TTGATTCTCAATGTAAGACTGTAACAGTTTGGCTTTAGTGTGATAATTTAAAGCCTCATTAGACGCTCATTAAATGAGTTGAGGATATTTGTCACTTTATAGATCCAATGGGCATGTATATGATATTAATATGCCTATATATAGCATATATAGCTGATTTGGCTATACATCTACTGAATTTGGATATTTGCTGGATGTAAGAAAACATTTAACCCATTTGCATCATTAGCGTATATATACGCTCCATTTTCCTGGTCACTATCACTGGAGCGTATATATACGCTGCATCATATTATATGCTATGTATGTAATATGATATATACTATATTAATATTATATACTATATGCATATATGCATCCCACATTTCAAATTTTACCACACTGAACAAAATGACTGTCAAATAAGGCTCAAAAATGATTTTTTTTTCTACTTTTATACAATTTTACACCTAAATATGAAATAAAAAATTTTCCGTGATATGGACCTTTTTTTATGTTTTCATATGATGTAAATGCGTTAATTGTTTATAATATATATGATAGAGATTTATAAAATATATGAATGTATGCCTATATGAAAATTACAAAAAAAAAAAAAATGTTTTTCATTTTTTTCTCAAAGAGCATCACATTTTCTGCATATTCAAAAATGTGTAGACATCAATATTCTATAGTAAGGTAATATTAATAATAATATAATAACACAATAATAGTAACGAAATAACGAGATTCTAATAGCTACAATGAATAATTAAAATTCGAGATATAAAAATAAAAAAAATATACATTTAGAAAAAATAATTCGAACTTAAACGGCTGAAATTTAAATTCAAATGGTGTTGTTGTCGTTTAAATTTTATTGATAAAAACCATGAATCAAGTGAAGAAAACATGAATTGTTTTTAATTATCCATTATTAGATGAATACTGAACATACAACATGCATTTGATTAAAAAACAATATATCATTTTCTTTATTTATTGGAAACATAATTCATATTATAGAAGAAATTTCAGATACAGAAAGCACTATAAAAGGTATATCAAACACCCGCAAAAAATCTATAAGTAATAGATGATAAATTCGTAGAAAATACACTTAGAATTTAATTTATTAATCTAAGATCCTTATAAAATGAGAATTTAAAGACAGAAGTCTAAAAAAATTACAAGGGATTTAAAAACTAAATGTTTGAACTTAAAAAGCATTTAAAACACATCAAACTTTTAAGCATTTCAATTATTAAAATTTAAAAACATTAAAAACACATAAGAAAATCAAAAATTGAAACCACAAATAGCACATTAGAAGTATAAAAACTGCGAAGATTTGATTTTAGAAGCAGCAAACGACGCATAAATAATTTATCCTTTAAGGATATATAAAATATTAAAAATGTTAAGATCTTGGAAGTTTTTTAAATAAATATCTCATAAAATGTGCATGCATAAAGTGTAATTATTTAATTCATTTGATTTGATAAATATATTCTCAAATAATTGATTTTATATTTTAAAATTAGTTAATTACGTGTAAAGTTTCATTTAATTTTAGGTAAAAGCATAAAGTTATGTTCCACAAAAATATTTTATTTCTTTCATTTTAAAAAAGCTCTAAGGAGGATAAACAACATATTTGTAAATCCTTCATAAAATCTGTGCTAGTAAAAGTTTTAGAAGAATTTCGGATTTTCCTACCTAATTTTCGTAATATGATATATTTTTCAGAACAATTAAGGAACTGCGACATTTTTTAAAATAATTTTTCCTTTAAATATAATGGTTATTTAAATTTCCCTATTATTTAAGAATTTCTGGAACTCTGCGCACAAAATAACAAGCTAATTAAATGAGTTTCGTAATGCATAAATAAGTTAATTTTACCAAGAAACTGCTAAAGATATTTGATCATGCATAATTAACTATTTCTAACTAATTATTTAAAATCCCAAAACTTCCTTCAAAACTTAACTGAAGATTCTTTAATCGTCTTCTGTGTCAGCATTCATTATTAAATTGTAAGTTAAGAATTTATTTGTGCTTAGAAATATATCTTTTCAATCGATTGGGAGTAATTTTTAAATGTGCTCGCATTTAAATAAGATCTGTAAAATACTTTTTCTTAAAATTTTATTCATTGATAGCAGAACTTGTGAAACATGAATATTCAATACATAATAGAATTTATTATTCAACATTCAATTGCACTCTATTAATTTCTCTTGAGTTGTAAAATATGGATTTCTATGATATTTTTTTTCAATTAGAGGGTATTTTTTACTTTCTCGTCTATATCTATACTTATAATAAAGTTCAATGTGTGTGTGTGTGTGTGTTGGCGCTCTACAGGCCAGACCGTTGGACCTACAGCTACCAAATTTGGTACATGTATACCTTGGAGGTCCGGAATGTGCACCTCGGAGCTCTTTTTTCGAATTTTTAATTAGAATTTGAATTAATTAAAATTTAAGCGAAATTTCGACGTTTTTCCGCTATAACTTCCGAAAGTATGATCGCATAAACATGATTTTTACATCAATTTAAAGAATAAAAAATTAGCCTTCTAATGGTATCAGTGTTTTAATGTATAACTCAAGCTTCTATTTTTAATGAATTAAAAATATTTTAACCATGTTTTTTAGCACGTGACTGGATAAAATAAAAGAATGCCGGAAGTTCAAATAAAAAAAATTATCATCGCAAAATAAATTTAAAGAAATGCAACTTTCAGCACGTGACTGGATAAAATAATATAAATATAAAATGTGATATTTTCTTTAAAAAATAAATGCAGAGCAAAGGATTCTACAACCGTTTGCAATATCTATATCATTAACTCAATAAATCTTCTTTATTTGCGGTAAACCTGATTGAATTTAGACAGGATGTGCATTGCAATCCCGACTTAATGGCATATTTATGTAATCGTTTGCAATATCTATCTCATAATTTCATAATTTTTTTCCCATTCCCGCTTTCTTTAAAAAAACACATTTAACATTTTGGCAACATCATAGAAATTTTTTTAATATTTTGGAAGCATAACCGATGTTTAAAACTGACTGATTTATAAAATTAAAGAATATTACTAGAAAAAGGTGTACTTTTAGAACTTTCCGTCCATCATCTTAAAGAAAATATTAATTTCAGGTCAATCAATGCCCGGAATTACTACAAGGCTAATGAATATGTGATTTAATTGAAAATTTTAGAACGCTTTACTCATGTCGAACCAGCTGGTCGCCAAAGGCGGCTAGTATATTTAATATAGAGGACAACTAACCTTGGATATAACAACTAACCATTTTTTTCCTTTTATATATATTCTCTTATTTCATTAGCACCACGTCAATCTTCGGATAATTAAAAAGCACATACAAAATTACAAATATTACGAAAAAAGCTGTTGTTTTACTTATGGCACTTAACAAACCCGCTGACTGTAATCTGCCAGCGATTTAAGACGAAATAATCGTCTCTTGGTTTTTCAGCAGCGGCAACTAGGGCTAAAAGTACAGTTGCTTGGTTGCTTCATGCTTCACATTCGCTTGCACAACCCTTTTTTGCAGGGGAGCACATACACTCAATTCACAAATTCCAAAAGGAGTGTAATAATATATTTTCAAGCTTTTACCTTAATTTTAGGAATTTATCTATATAGAAAAAATATTTTGGAAATCGTACATAATTATATCGACAATCTGAAATTGTAAAGAATATTGTCACATTTGCAATTTGTAGCTCAATAATTAATTACATAATGAAATTCAAAGCCAATTGGTTACTCAACGTTAATTTAGAAGTATTTATCCCTAATAGGTTAAATGCTGTCATTTCAATGAATCTGAAAATATCTTCTGGTAAATGAAATACTATTAATTGCTACTACTTAGAAAGTTCACAACTCGGAAAATTTTAAAATGCCTCTAACAACTATGATCATCTTTAGAAATACGTATATATTCCATTACTTTAAAAATGATGGCTAATTTGAAAAAAAAACTTGCACATGACTTTAATTTTCCATTCCAAATGAAAAAAAGTATTTATTTTATATACTAAAAAACTGTTTAAAACTACTGTAGGTTGGAAAATATAAGCACTAAATATAATATAAAATATTTTTTCAAAAGTGCAAAAAAAAAAAAAAAAAAAAACCTTTTTAAAACAAGTTTTGTTAATATACTACAGAGTAATTTAAAATTTTTATGGTTGGAAAATTCAAGTAATTTTTTATAAATTATCATCTCTATCTATGACTGCATGATGATGATGCAAATAAAAATGAAAAGTACACAATTAAATTAATGGATTTACTCTTAATAATCTCTAAAATTATGAAAATAGTGCATCATTATCAAAAATATACACGTAAACAAAATTTCAAAACTATAGTACATCCAACTGTAAGTAAAGAATCGATATTCCATTTTGATAATAATGAAGCGAAAATTGTTCCTAAGCAAACGCCCCGATGGCTCACTCGGTAGAGCACAAGATTCGTAATCCGATGATCGCGGGTTCGAGTACAAGAGGAGCAAGTTACTATGGGAACTTTTAATTCATTTCTGTTTTAATTTATCATTTTTTTTGTGTTAATTATGCAAATTGTATAATGTAAATTTATTCCTAATTTTCTGCGGGCCTTCAAATTCTAGAAGGTCCTTTAAGTGTATGTAAGTAGTTTTGAAATGAGGCAGATCAATAAAAGAATCGTGAGTTGAGCTTGCGTGTGTTTATTCTCGTCAGCTTCAACACATTCATCTCATCTTCGCGACAATAATATATTGATTATCAGCTTTTAAAAGTATTCTAATATTAATTATTTATACATTTTTTAAGTATCCAACTACGTTGAAAACACTTGTTATTGACCGGATTGGCAATTTTTTAAAATTGTTTTTCCTAGTTAAGACTTTCCTCTTTCCAAAACAATTTATCTTTTCAAGGAAAAGGAAGGCCTGCCCTATCCTCCAGGGGAATTTTAAGCAAAACAATTTTTCAGCTAAAATTTGTTTTTCTCTTTAATTTTCTTAAAACTTTAATTTTCATCAAAATTCTCCACCGTTAGCATATTTCAAAAACTAATAGTTGTATTTGCTTAAAAATTTCAGCGTGTGTATTAAATAATATGGACAAATAAAGAAACCAAAAATTTTATTGTTGATGAAATACCTTTTCATTTATAGATGCTTTAGAAAAATTAAGTCGAGAATTTATGGAAAAAAGGCATATAAGCGTTTATTTTTACCCATAACTTCTTAGCATCTCAATATTTTTCTTAGATTTTGGTTCATTTCATTCACCATTATTATTCTATAACTTGTGTGTAAGAAAAATAGGATTGCTACTTTACAATTTTGTGTAGATTGTTAACCGTTTTGGTTAAATTTTATCAAAATTTACTTCAAATTTCTGAAAATATATTATATTTTCAAATTATTGGGTTTTTTTTGTATCTATAGCATTTTGTATTATAATTGGCAATAAACCTAAAATTTTTAATAACATAATAATTTCTAAAACAATGCATCTAAAAAACTAAAAGTTTTAAATAGCTTTTTAAAAAAAATCTAATTTTTCAAAAGTTTTCCTTCGTACGCAGTCGGATACTTTAGTTAAAAAAAAAAAAAGCAGATGCCATACTTTCTTTTTATTTCCAAACTATTTGTTTTTTCTGATATTTAAGTCCATTTATTTCACATAGAATAGATATTATCATTTTTTATTTGTTTGTAGAAGTTGCCTTATTCTACCAACTGTTTTCTTTTCATCTGGGCCTTTTTACTGCCAGATTTGAAATATTTCAAAAGCGAAGAAAAGTATTATATTTTTATATAATGCCCTGGGCTGCCGATGCTTTTGAATATAAAATATTAAATCGCGAAAACCATTATTCATTAAACCATTTATTCTATTCGAAAGACAGAATGCAGAATTTGCTTAAAGCTATATATATATATATATATAAAGGAGACTAAAATAGTACACTTTTAATGGTTGATGGCTTATTCACCTTTTTCTCTGTCTTTTACAAAAGTGCTTTTTATTTAAAGTTTTCTTTCAAGTCTTATAGTCTATTTTAGAGTTTTAAAGCAGGTTTGGGGCAATGAATTTTCCATTTATAATTAAAATGTCTTTGCTTATGGTATTTAATTAATAAATATTTGGTATATAGCATTTCCAATCGTGCAGGTTTTTGTTCTATAACGAAATTTTTTTTGTTCGTTTGATATCCTTTTATGTAAATTTTTTTTCTAAAAGAAAGGCAATTTATTATGGTGTTATTTTATTCAAAAGACAGCGTGCGGAATTTGCTTAAAACTACAATTTTTTGAAAATGTAATGGGCTCTTTACTTAACGAATACTATAGTTATATATAAATTTATTTCACTTTTTAGAAGAGCATACCGTCCGTGTAAAGGAGACTAAAATGATACACGGTAATGGCTTATTTAACTTTTAATCTGTCTCTTACAAAAATGCGTTTTATATATTTTCATTCAAGTTTAATAGACTTTTAGTGTTAAAGCAGATTTTGGGCAATGAATTATTCTATAATAATTAAAATGTCTTTGACATTGGCATTTAATGAATAAATATTTGGTATGTAGCTGTTGTTAGTATCATTTTTCTTCATGCAGGTTTTGCTTGCATTACGAATTATTTTTGTTCGTTTGATATCCTTTTATGTAAATTTTTTTCTAAAATAAAGGCATTTTATTATGCTGATATTATTCTATTCAAGAGACAACTTGCATAATTTGCTTGAAACTACAATTTTCTGAAAAAGTAATTGGCTCTTTACTTGAAAACAAATACTATAGTTAGTAATATATTTCATTTTTTAGTGGAGCTTACCGTCTATGTAACATGTAAAGGACGCTGAAATGATACACTCTAATGGCTTTTTCACCTTTTACTCTGTCTCTTATATAAAGTTTTCATTTAAGTTTAATAGACTATTTTAGAGTTTTAAAGCAGGTTTGGGGCAATGAATTTTTTATTAATAATTAAAATGTCTTTGATTGTGGTATTTAATAAATAAATATTTGGTATGTAGCTGTAGTTAGCAGCATTTATGATCATGCAGGTTATGGTTATATTTAGAGAAGTTTTGTTTTTGTTTGATATCCTTTTATGTTAAATTTTTTTCATATTGAAGGCATTTTGTTATGCTGCTATTAAAATGTTTCATATTTGAATTTAGTATGGTATAGAATTAATGTATTTTAAAAACGAAATTAGTTTTAAATTTGAAACTAATATTTGGTTCAAAGTTTATGTTTTTCAGGATTTTTTTTTTAAAATGACTTTTACATAATTATAAAGAAGCAAAAGTACAATAAATTTTTTATGAGTTTTTATCACTTTTGTTGGAGTTTTTATGTGTAATTTTGAATGTAAAATTACGAGATTTACTTTTAAAATGACAAAAAAAAAATATAGCTTTTTTGGAATGATTAAAATAAACCGGAATTTTGTTAAATGCGATTGTGCAGTATTTAAACAAGACTCGGTTACCTATCCCATATATATTCTGTTTGTAATCTGAAGGTTTTCTGTGGTCAATTTAGGTCACAATTATCTCAAGAAAATAAATAATTGTCTACTTAACATCTTAAGATTGAAAATAATTTCCACTCATTGACTGTGGGAATGTTCATTGAATTTATTTATTATTTTTTGCAGACAAACACACAAAAAGAAAGAGAGAATTCTGCGAACGCTGTTCTATGAATTTAGAATTATAATTCTGTATTTTCAAAAACTAGAGAAGAAATCATTTTTTTTTTCTTAATTATTAACAAGTAATGGAAATTTTTTTAAGTATGTTCCTACTTAGGTCAACAAAGAAAATTTTTACTTTAGTTATTTTATTAAAAAATTGCAAGTAATAGAAATATGTATGACTGAATCCAATATTAAATGGCAAAATAATTTTTTCCCAGCGATCTAAACGCTTCGCCACTGACGGTATTTATATCTAACTTTATAACCTGTTAAATATCTTTTATAAAAGCTTTTTTCCAGTATATAAATAAAATTAACCCATTTATAAAAAAAAAAAAAAAACATTCATATTCGCAAGAATTGAATTCGCATTCTTCACCTTCACGTGAAAAATACCGAAATCCTCACATTTTACCGATTGAGATACTGCCCGTCGATCCCAGTTTTCATTACAAACTGCTAAAACTCTATTTACAGTTTAAAAATGATTTTAATTTAATAATGAATTTATATTTAAAAAAAAACTGTAATAACTTTTCGAATCAGCCACTACAAGTTGAAAAAATGTCTATGAACTTGAGTATTTGATGACTTTTGACCTAAACCACCTCTTTTGCACTTTTAACCCTTTTACAGCGAAACGGATTTTTCTGCTGTTAAAAAATAAATATCAATCATCTAAATTTGCCTGAAATGTCATTGAGAGGCCGAAAAGAGACGATTTAGCGAAAATTTCAATTTAATCAGTTAATTCGTGATGGTATTCATTTACACCTAGGTAAAAATTTTACTTTTTGAATTACGCTGCTCATAATTTGACAGAAATGTTCTAATCTGATTTTAAAAACACATATGAAATTTTTATATCTCAATAAAAATTTTCTGTTACAATCTTAATGCACATAGATAGAGAGTTGATATTCCAAATGCATATTTTGTTAAGGATTTTTCTGTACTGTGATGTAAAGTTTGCTAGATTTTTCTGTACACAAATAACAAAATATCCTTTTTGATTTCATATACTAAAATTTATAAAAATCTTAAGCTCGAAAATTTTGGTCATAACAATAATTTCTTTATCCATACTTAGTTTTCAGGTATGTAAAAATGAAATATAACTTGTAAATGCTAAAACAAAACTGATTTTTCTGGGAAATCAAATAGGAGTGATATAATAAAATGATAAGTGACGTTTCCTTTCAAATAAAAGATTGGAAAGCGCATTATTTCAAACATTTCACTCTCGGCTATCTTTTAGATTCTCTTCCTAACAATTCCTCTCATCGAATGCAATACCTCTGACTTTTCAACCAAAAGATGGAATAGATGAGAGTATGGGAGATTCTATTGTTTCGGGTGCAATCTGTTGGGCAGCCCGTGTCTGAGGGGGTGCAGCAACAGGCATCCTCGTAGGGGCGCGGGAGTCGCTTCTAAAAGTGATATCCAAGCAGTCCCTTTTCAGTTCTCTGGAATCAATCGACGCGGCTCCCTCAACTCAGCCTCCAAGCTGTGAGAAGTTGTCATCAGGTGAGAAGACAGACGATTCTTAGGTGGCTTCAGGTGCGTAGAGTTCTTCCTTTTGGAAGAATTTTTGTTCGAAAATTGGGTCATGTGGGGTAAAAAGTAGTAAAATATTTCCTTTGCATTGTATAATTTTTGGATTTGATAAGTGGAAAGATTTAGAAAGAAAAATGACGAACTTCTGATAAAAGTTCGAGAGTTTTCCACTACTGATTTTTGTGTAAAGGAAATTTAGAATTTATAAGTCTGACAGTGCGCAAAATTATTCAATTTATTGCTGAGTTGCAACTATAAAATTTTACACTTATTAATATTTTTTTAATTTTTATATGAAGCTAATTAATGTTATTTTTTAAAATGAAGATTCATGATTTGTGTCAAATATACAAAAATTTCTTTGAAGGAGAAAAATATCCATTGTAGAATAAAGTTTACAGAGTAAAAAAATTGAAATTCAATTCTAATACATAAAAATAAACGTTCTTCTTTTTATTATTTCTATTTCATAAAAATAAATTCTTAAAAATACAATTTTTAAAAAATGCTTTATTTTTATTTTTTGTTCTTATGAAGTGTTAATAAGATACGATACTTATGTTTAATTTCATGATTTGTGTTAAATATTAAAAAAATTGATTGAAAGGAAAAATTTGAATCGGAAAAAAAATTACGCCATTAAATATATTAAAATAAAATTCGATTTCCTAAAACTGAGCTTTCTTCTATTTATAATTAATAAAATAAAATTATGTTACAATTTTTATTTAAAAAATTTTTTTTGCGTTATGGTAATAAACTTTCTTATTATTTTAGTTGGAGTTTTTTGATTTGCGTTAAATATAACAAAATTCTCCTTAAAATTATATTTTATCGAATAAAGTTTATACAATAAAAAATATTAAAATAAAATTCATTTACATAAAAAAAGATTTTCATTTCATTGTTCCTAATTCGTAAAATTAAATTATTAAAAAATATGTATTTCAGTTATTAAAATAGTACTTTATTTTTTGTCGTGTTTTGCTAATAAATCTAATTATTGTAGTTAGAGTTCTTTAGTTGTGTTAAATATAAAAAAATATCTTTAAAAAAGAAAAAATTATACTGTAGAATAAATCTTATGCAATAAAAAATATTAAAATCAAATTTGATGACATAAAAATAGATTTTCATTTTATTGTTTCTAATTCATAAAATTATGTTCTTAAAAATATATTGCAGTTATTAAAAAGAATACATTATTTTTATTTTTTATGTATTTTATTAATAAATCTTATTATTTTAATTGGGATTTCATTAGATGTGTTTAATATTAAAAATATCTTTAAGGAAAAAAATTATATTGTAATATAAAGCTTATGCAATTAAAAACTTTTAAATGAAATTTTGTTAATTAAATATAATTGTTCTTCTTGTAGTTCTACTTTGTAAAATTATATTCATAAAAAAAATTCCTAAGAAAAATTGCAATTTGTAAGGAATTTTTTCAAAATTTGAAAATAAGAAAAATTTTGTTTGAGTGAAAATCATCTATTTTATTGAGAGGGAAAAACATATCCTTGAAATAGAAATATTAAACTTTGGCCTTTATCAAATTTTGAAAGTAGAAATTTCAGTATTCGATGTTATTTACTGCAATGCTTAAAAAATAATTTCTTGTACAATTTGTCAATTACAGTTACACATTGAAACCAGTAAAAATTTTCTAAAAGTTTCAAACGCTTGATAGAGAAGTCCATTGAAAGTTAATCATTTTTATTTTGAAAATTCTTATTTCTGACTCATTTTATTCTTAACGATTTTTTTTTTTATTTTTACAATATATACAAGCAACATGTAGCATTTTAATTTCAGTTTTCAAAAATATATTTGCTTATTTCAATTGCAGATGGGTGCTTTTTTAAAAGTTTTGCTTAGAAAATTCAACGCACAGTTTATATTCGAAAGTTAGCGTAACAAATTAAAATGTGAAACTCCTTGCAATATTTTTTCAATTATTACTATTAGTTTACACTCTCCCCCTATATATTTATTTATACATCTTATTCAAATTTTAAATCGTCGATAAAATGAGTTTTATTCAACCACTCAAGTTCAAATATATTTTTTTAACTTGTATTAAATGACACTCGATATTAATACAGTTTTTTTTTCTTTCAAATAATAATTTATTCATTAAATTTAATTTATTTTTAATACTTTAAATAGAGTTAGAAAAGTTTGTAATGAAAATTGAAATCAACAGGCAGTAGCTCCAATGGTAAAATGCGAGGATTTCAGTATTTTTCACGTGAAAGTGAGGAATGAGAGTTCAGTTCTTGCGAAAGTTGGATTTGACTAACAATTTTTTTAAAAATATTACTTGCTAAAACTTATTCTTAAAGTGAATTTTTAATACATTATTTGAAAATCTTATTAATACGCAATACTTTATTAGTATTGTTTGTCTATTTCAATTATGTTTCGATTAATTATACATCACTTAGGGAATCAAATTGCTCAATCGATTGCTTTTTAAAATATGATCCAATAATTATGATTACGAAAATTCGACTTTGTTGTTTATAACAGTGAATATTTTGGGACTATATACATTGTTTTGTAATATATATTCTTTCCCCAAAAATATGCTTATTAGCGCTTTTTCATCATGTATTAGTTTGATTGAATCTATAATTTTAGATCGTTTTGACGTATACTTACTAGAAAATTAAACCATAGTATTTATAAAACTTGAGAAAATTATACCGTTTAATACAATTTTGGGTGATGTAAACCTACGAAAACTTAAGAGATGCTAGTAAAATGTAAAATTAAATTTTGCGTAGTCTTTTGAGTTGCATATTTTTGGGGAAATTCTCATTATTTATTGTTCTATTTAAAACTATACTTACTAATATTTCTGTAATACTGAGCATGTGTTTAGAAATGTTATTAGAATTATGCTAAAATTGTAAAATTTTGGATTTCATTTTCGATATGGTAAGCCAAATTGGCTTTTAAATTTATGTTTTTAAATGTGTTACTTTTTTAATTGAATTAAAAATGAATGAACGAATTTAATTTTTTGAATTGATGTCTCTGTTTGAAATGCTCTATTTTATTGTTCAATCAGGATCTTGCTCCTGTTTGTCTTGATTGATAATAAAAAGCAAAAATGAAAATTCTGTTTCATTGAAATTTTTAAATGTGTATTGGCAATAATGGCAATATATTTCATTATTATATTTCGGGAAAGTTTTACTGTTTTGTAAGTGTGAAAAAGGCAAATGATTGTAAAGTTTTTAAAATTTTATTTCTTCAATTTGAAATTGGAAATTGATTGAAGAATTTTATTTCTTCACTTCTTTTTCCGTTTTGCCTTTTGCGAAGTATTTATTCTAGTATGGGATTATTTGTCTTTAACGAAGTATTCTAGTATGGGATTATTTGCCTTTTACGAAATATTCTAGTATGAGGTTATTTGTCATTAACTTAGTATTCTAGTATGGGATTATTTGTCTTTCACGAAGTATTCTAGTATGGGATTATTTATCTTTTACGAAGTATTCTCGTATAGGATTATTTGGCTTTTACGAAGTATTCTAGTATGGGATTATTTATCTTTTATGAAGTATTCTAGTATGGGATTATTTGTCTTTCACGAAGTATTATAGAATTGGATTATTTGCCTTTTTCGGAGCATTCTAGTATGGGATTATTTGTTTTTTACGTAGTATTCTATTACCGGATTATTTGTCTTTTACGAAATATTCTAGTATGGAAGATCTTCAAAAAATTCAAATGCGAGGTTTTGAGTAATATTCAAGTTGCAAAGCTTGTTAGTCAATTGTTACGATAAATTAAAAATGTATTGAATGAAATTTGGATTATGATCTTTGTATATTTCTATCAAATTTTGAGATAAATCCTGTTCACATGACGTTTGTTTACTTTTCTGTACGAATACAGGTGAACATTAAAAACATGGAACGCAAAGAATTATATGCATCTAAAGCGTGAAGCATCCGTATCAAATTTGGAACAATTTCCGTAAAGGGCTTCACCGTTTATAAGTTTGTGCATTTACATGAATGTAAACTGGTTAATTCTAAAATGATGCCATTCAGATTAATAAAATCTAGTTTATGATTTTATATTTGTAGTAGTTTCTAAGTCAAATAAAAAAGGACCTCCAAAAAAATTCTATATTCGTTTCATTTTTTATATGCATTTTAGAGTGTTTTTTTTTTATGTGCGGGATTCCGGAAATAAAAATACGAGTATTCGAGATGTGCAGAATATTTAGGCGCTTGAAGAGGAATAAAGACAACACCTTTTATTAGGGATAAATATTTCAAGATGACCCCTACTACTGATTTTAAATGTATTTTATGTATAATCAGTATTTACTTAAAGCTTTAGACAATCCGTATCCAATTTGATGCAGCTTATTCGTATCAGTGGCTTTAGAAACTTTTAACTGTCTAGTACTACATCATTTTTTTTATTTTATTTCGCAACGCAAGTAAGCAATTTTGTGCAGCGTGTCTTATTTATAGCAAAATAAATGCCATTATCCCTCCATCGATTAAAGAGAATGATGTTACTGTTTAAAAAGAAAACAAATTGTAATTGTTTTTGAATTTTCAGTGGAGTAAGGATCAATTTGTCTTCTTCTTACTCTGGAAAAGGAATTTATTTATAGTGTGGATAACTCTCATTAGTTATCTGGTGTTAGTGTTTTTACGAGGGGTGATTGAATTTTTTTTTACCAGCAGCAGTATTTGGAAAGTAGAAATTGTGGAAGTGAATATTGTTAACCAGAGTGTAAATAGATGGATTAATTGTCTTATATAGTTCTCGTTCGAGCTGATCGTGTTAGCACTGAGATCTGAAACAACGATAGTAATGGCGAGACATCTAGAGAAGTGATATCATACATAAATTTGCTGAACACAAAATATACCATACTATCTAAAAAAAACCATCGCAACGCGCGTGTAAATGCTCTAATTAAGACAATCAAAAGCATTATTCTAAAATGTACTTTATGATAAGTAATTATTAAAATTACGAGAAGTGATCCAAAAAAAAGAGCTTACAAGCAGCAGTATTTGGAAAGTAGAAATTGTGGATTGGAATAAAGACACATGGCGCTAGTTGTTTAAGAATAGTCGTTCGAGCAAATAGTGTTAGTACTGAGAACTAAAACAGCAACAGTAATGGCAAGACGTCTAGAGAAATGGTCTCGTTCAGAAATGCGGGACGGGATACGATTTCTATGGATCATGATTGTGTAATCTTATTAAAATTGTGTGAACAATCCTCGCTAGTTGTTTAAAAATAGTCGTTCGAGCAAATAGTGTTAGTATTGAGAGCTAAAACTGCAACAGTAATGGCAAGGCGTCTAGAGAAATGGTCTCGTTCAGAGATGCGAGACGTGATACGATTTCTATGGGCCATGATTGTGGAACCTTATTAAAATTGTGTGAACCATCCTCGATAGTTGTTTAAGAATAGTCGTTCGAGCAAATAGTGTTAGGACTGAGAATTGAAACAGCAACAGTAATGGCAAGACGTCTAGAGAAATGGTCTCCCACAGAGGTAAGAGCCATGATAAGATTTCAGGGGGCCAAGAATGTGGCCCCATCGGACATGCACAGAAAAATCGCTCAAATGTATGGGACCGAAACAATGAGTAGAGAAGAAGTGCCGAAATGGCGACGTTCTTTTGAAGAGGGCAGAGAGCAAGTGGAAAACCACAATATTTAAACGTTTGGGTGGGAGGTCGGAAGCCTTTTCACATACAATCCCAGTGACTATTTCCTTTTCCCGGCAATGGAGAAGCACTTAACCGAAAAAAGATTTCTATAAGATTTCTATTAGACGGTGATGTTCAAAAAGGGGCCGATAACTAGCTCGATAGCCAGGGACCTGATTATTATCAAGACGGGTTAAACAAATTTGTCCAGTGGTGTGTTAAATGTATCAACAGGTTTAGTGATTACGTAGAAAATGACCGCCACATATGTCTCTTAATGACCATTTGGATTCAGTGTCTAATATTAATTAAGCCTTTTTCCTTTGCTTTGTAAACTTTGTTTGGATCACCCTCGTTTGCAAAATATTATGTCCTTATTTATTTTATAAGCTAGTTAGACGTAAAGCATATTATAGCTAAAAATTAATCATTTTAAAATTTACATATCATATCTCATGTCAAAGCGCGATTCAAGATGTAAACAGTAAATTCTTACTTTTTTCAATAGAATATCAACTCATCGATACCCACCTTGAAATAAATATCCTTTTTTCCTTCCTGGCGTTTGAGCCGACATTTAAAAAATTGCCCAAGATGCATTTTCTTGAAGGTGACACGCAGCGTCATTCAGTATGGTTTTAGAACTTTCAACCTGACGAGTTTGGCATTTTTCTATTTTCTTAGCTCTTCTCAATATTCTTAAGTCTTTGTTCTTTCTAACTACATTTTACATTTCTACTCCCTTGGTGGCTGATGGCACAAAATGTAGATATTCACTAAGCTTACGGTTTACTACATTTATGAAAAAAAATTATAATTCTTATTTATCGATTGCATGAACTATAAAAGGATTGGCATTCGTCCTTTTCATTTTGAATAGAATATCGTGGTCTTTTTTTCTTTATAATATGTTCTAACTCGCTTAAATTAACAAAGGTTATTTCATTTTGAATAGACAATCGTAGCCTTTTTTTTCCTAACATATGTTCTAACTTTTAATTAATAAAGATTATTTCATTTGGAATAGAATATCGTAGCCTTTTATTTCTTTATATATATTCTAATTTATTTTAATTAACAAAGGTTATTTCATTTTGATTAGAATATCGTAAATTTTTTTTTCTTTACACATGTTCTGTTTTAATTAATAAAGGTTTTTTTTTTCATTTTGAACAGAATATCGTAGAATTTTTTTCTTTACATATGTTCTAACTTGTGTTAATTAACAAAGTTTATCAAACAATTAAATAGGAACAATAATTACCGAGGCAATTATGGTTTAAAACTACTAAATTTCTTTATTTTTTTAAATCCAAAAGTAAATACAATGCGTTATTAATCCCAAAAAGGAGAAATAATAACAATTAACAAAAAATGACAGAGGAAAATATAAAAAAATGATAATATAATAATTATTTAAAATTTTTACGCATTTCAGGAGAGTATGACAGCATTTATTAACCGGTTAGATCGATTTACTCTCCCTAGCTTTGGAACTCAACTTTACATTGATTATCAAATTTAAACAGAGTTCTTTTCTAAGATTAATGCACATTTTTCTCTGCATTGGTAATGACTGCCGTGTCAGTTAGATGATTGATGTGCTCTATGATTACAGACAGTATCAAAAGTAATTTTGATTGATGAATAATTTGATTATTAAACAAATTAAGCGATGTTATTTACGTAAGAGTCAATTTTTCCTAAAACGTTTAAAGAATACTTGTTGATTGTATAGCTATCTAAACGGACCGAACATTTTTTTGAATAACGGAGTTGAATTTTATGTATTTTTCCTTTTTTTTAAAAAAAAATTTAAATATTTCTTTAGAAAATGAGATTTTACTTTTGTTGAAAATTTATTTTTTAAATAACTTGTACCAAATCTATCACTGATTTTTTATCGTTTAAAAAGTTATCATTTAAAATGGTGTTTAAATCTTTTAATTCTGAGATGTAATTAAACACAAAACGCACCCTATCGTGTGTGT
>JAPMOQ010025585.1:980024-999304 GCA_026543055.1 Argiope trifasciata
GTGCGTTTTGTGTTTAATTACATCTCGGAATTAAAAGATTTAAACACCATTTTCGAACCAACCAATCACCTGCTGATAAGAGCAGGCACACTTCGATTTAAATTCACAATTTTGGTCCAGTTCCCAATATAATTTATCCATACTATCGCAATTTTTTGACATTTTGCTGACATGATGACGGTAGACATAATTCCAATCAGAATTATTTTACAATTAAGCGATATATCGACGGTAGACATAATTCCAATCAGAATTATTTTAGAACTAAGCGATATAATATATATTTCCGTTTTACTTATTAGAATTTGCATCTGCTGACTGCATTGTGGATAGTCGAGTGGGAAACGGCAAACCCTCAAACACTCACCACGGGAAATTCGCAATCGGAAAGAACCCTCTTTCCTCTTACACCTATTGGATTCTGAGTGCTGACTTGCGCTGTAATGCAATTTGTATTTCATAATGCCAGGAAAAAAAAAATCGGATCTGAATCTTGTTCTTCTGATTTTAAAGGCGGAAATAAAATTTTGGCAAGTTGAAATTTTTTTGTGTAACTTTTTGCGTTTTATGACTCATTACATTCAAATATGCATGAATATAAAAAACGTGAAATGATCATTTCAGTTGTTGTTGTTTCTAATGGTACTTGACATTAACTAGGTTGCTGACTAAGCCAGCAATTTTAAGCCGAAATATTTGCGTCTTTTTTTCTTCCAATAGAGCCATCTAGGGTCAAGAGTACAAATTAGTTACTCGCGTGTCACAACCCTTTTTACGGGGTGGACGTCATTCACTCATCCACATATCGTAATTTAGACCTGGATCGGTGAACGATCATCTCTGATCCAATAATCACAAGTTTATTACTCTGGACCTAGAGGACGTTGTGGCCATGGCAGATTTATACGTGCGCCAGCCACCACACATACGAAAGTCTTCTGTTGGTAGAGTTCAAACTCGCAATCCATGGAATGCGAATCCAACGTCCTACCTCGCCCTGCTTTGACTTATGCTTAAAATCAATGACTCCTCTATTTTTATGCTTGGAAAGTTTATATAATCCATTTATCATTTTGCATTTTTATGTTATTATGTATGCTTTCATGTGTGTTATCATGTATACACACAGACACATTCTTTTCTCCAATTAATTTTATCCCAAATTTAATGTTACTCTACAAATTTGTTCATAGGCTGCATACCACATTTCACCACTCTTGCTCAAAAATTTTTGAATTATGAAATGAGCTGGCATAATACTAAACATTAGTTTTTCGGACCGAAAAAATCCTAAATTGGGAAAAATTGGCATAATTTCAAGTTTTAGGCAATTGTAGCACTTTCTCTTCACATGCTTAGCACGCCAGAAAATGAAAACAGTATATTCAATTCAGAAACATCTAAATGCGAAGATTTATCAAAATCTCGATGTACAAATTTTTTGGAGGTTCTGTTTTTAGTTGAGTATTTCGAATAGAAATATACAATATAAGAAAATAGAAAAACGATTAACTTTTTCTGAATTTCTTTCATTTTTTCTCTCTTTTTTTATTTCTTTTTTACAATTTCTTAGAAACTGCATAATTTGACATAAATGAATTTCTCTAAGGCATAATAAGAATCCATTCAAATAATTGAAAGTCTTTTCAGAAATCGAATAAAATTTACTTTGTCAAACGATGAAAGCGAAGTTAGAAAAACGACGAATAAAATAAATTTCAAACTACCGGAAGGGAAATTATAATAGATTTATTCAGAAAAAACAAACAAATAAACAAATACATAACCCGTGGAATACCCATTTTATTAAATGTATCTGATTTAAAATCATTAAAATAAATCTTCTTTTTCACAGTAAAATTTCTAGATATCTTTTTGGAATTTTGTGACTGAAAGGGCGCCAACATTTTAATTCTCTCAGGTTAGACTATTAAAATCAATATGTCATGGGAAATAAGTTAAAATGCAGTTAACGACATTAAAGGACATGATTTACCAGGAGACAAAACTATTTAGGACAATAACATTTAACATGTATGCATTAAAATAATACTCGGGGACTACATCATGCTTTACGTTCGCTTCCAAGACAAGACTGATTGTTCATGGTAGCGACCTCTAGAGGGCCGAGGAAAACAGTTACGGTTACAATTATAATTTGTTTTATCCATTGTTGATGTTTTTGTGAATATTAATCGTTCATTCTTCAGAATAATGTCACAGAAATTTTTGATGCTGCTTTCAGAAAAAAAAAAATGCTTTTTATCATCAACTTCCAAAACTTTCTCACCTATTCTGTAATAAACTTGCAATGCCAGAAACAGTTTTAGATGGCATTGAAGCACAATATTATGAACTATTAACTTTTGGCGCGAATTTAACGTTTTCTCTGAGCCTATCGGGTCATCCTTGGCGAGTTATTTGGTGATTAATATCTGGCATGCGTTAATGAAGTTCAAAGTTACATTTGTGTTTTAGATACGTTTTTCACTACCGATTGAAACAAAAAGTTGACACAAAGTTGCACTTGTAATCACAAAATCTAATACCAAATTTAATATATTTAAGTTATTGAGGTTTATCGCGTTTACATGTTTCTGAAAGAACAGTTTCACAGACAGCCCACCTGTTGTTCAACGTGATCCACAATTTGAGAAGTGGTCTACGCTATACACCTCAAACCTGTGCAGTGAATTTTTCCATCTAGATCTTTTCGTTTTGTAATTAATGTATTAATGCATATTTGAACGTTTGGACAGGCAGACAGAACAGATTTTACTCATCACTTAATAGAAATCTGCAAATTTAGTGTAAAGATCATATACCAAATTTCAGCCTTCTTACTTCAAGAATTTTTAAGCTGTTAAGTGTCACAGACATATGGACATTTTCCAGAAATGTGTTTTTGGAACTGAGGTCTAAAATGTATAAATTCGTCGAAATTTCGAGTTTTAATTTTTTGACGATTATGATACTTTATCTATTTTACGTATATGATAAAGTAAAATAAATAAAAGAAGGGATAACACGATCCTTCTTCATAAATCAAAATTAATATGCGGTCAGGTTAAAATGAAAAACATAATAATTTCTTTGATTATATTTACACCCGCTTGTGTGGTGCGGCGTGCAGGGGCGGGTGCCAGTTCAAGTGTCGTCCTCGTCATCTGACCGTGGTTCAAAATGACGGGGTCCGTCCCAAATTAGCCCTCGTTTTCTTTACAACGGGACATTAATATAACTAACTAAACTAAAGTAATTAGTACCGAAAATATTCTCTTCTCACGCATATTTTAAATAAAAATATTTAATTTCAGCAAAAACGTTGGTTCAAAACTAATCATTTCACATTTGTAAATTCAAATTCAAATTTTAGAATCGATGCTAGATGAATTGTACTATGGATAATTACTGATTTTTTTGTTTATTTGAATAATAGCATTTAATATTACTTTTCAGCATAATTTTAGTTTTTGTTGAAATTTATTCGTCTATTTTTTTTTATACATGTTCTCACATGCATGATAGATATTTTCTCTAAAAACTATCTACCTATTGAAAAGTGCCAATACATCAATAAACCCCAATCACCCATCCATTACTTTTATTCCCATTACAGCAAAACGGTCAACTTAATTTCGGACTCAACTTTGTACCAATCTAATTACGGAGCTATGTTGTTGGAAGGCAAAGACAAAATAATTAAAAGAACAATCTTTCCCCTCTTATCCATCTTCATCTCCAGGAGAAAGAAACATTCCTTTGGTTTCCGTGAGCACTCTCTTTCGCTTTTATAAGCTTTCGGCCAGAAGAAAGCACTTGTCTCAACAACATTGATGGGAAATTTAAGTGGGAACTTCTGCTAGTCTGAATTAATCGTAGCTGAAATCAAAACGGAAGGTTTAGTGGAATGGTGAGTGATAACCGTTTCATTTTGATGGGTAGGATGTAATAGTGGAATGGATGATTTTGATATTTCGAAATGTCAAGGTTTAAGAATAATTATCTGGGAGTGTTATCGTGGGTGACAGATTGCTACCTGTTCTTAAAAGATACTTACACGTGATTAGTAGAGAAGATATTGATTGATGTGTACTCTGGATTGGAAAAGTTAGAAAGATAGATAAATGGATATTCGTTGTTAGTAGAGAGAGAATGAGAGAGTTGGAGTAAGATTTTTCATGATTACATATATAAAATCAAGCGATATTTGCTATTGATTAATAAAAGAAGAGTGTTGCTAGTCGAGTGTTACATTTACTCACAATTAATTGAGAGAGAGCTATGAGTTTCATTTACTTGTAACTTTAAGAGAGCGTTACCCTTGACAGTAAAGCCAGAATAGAGAGTCGAAAATGATATTTACTAAGAATTAAAAAAGACATAAGTCAAAAATCATATTTACTATAGGAATTAAAATAGACAGACAAAGAGAGAGTCTAAAATCATATTTACTCTTTGTTAGTAGAAAAAGCTTCATGAATTATATTTACTCGTTGTTAATAGAGAGAGAGAGAGGGAAAAGAGATGTATTTACTCGATGTTCATATTGATAGTGTGAGTTCCAAGTCATATTTATTCTTCGTTAGTATAGAGAGAAAGACAACTGAGAGTGAGATTTATTCATGATTATATAAGAGAGAGGATTGTGAGAGATATTTGCTCTTTGTTAATAAAGAAAAAGAATTTCTTGTCTGGAGTGATAATTACTTATGATAAATTGAGAGAGAATCTTGAGTTACATTTAGTGGTAACGGTTAGAAAATGTTTCTTGAGCGGGATTTATGTCTAATAGTGGAACGAAAATCGTAGAGTCATATTTGTTGAGTCTTACTTACTGGTCTTGATATATATATATATATGTATATGAAAATGATTAAACATATATATTGTATAAATGAATTGATTTTCGAATTTTATTACTGAATCCCATTTTACACCTTTGCAATACTCACAAATTCATTCATTTAATAAATTAATATTTTAATATACAATAATAATAATTAGCAATCAATGGGAAAGTTCTAAAAAATGCTAAATGCCATCTGAAATTAAATATCGGTTTCTAATAATAGATGTTTGTATAATTTAATTTTTTTTCTTTTAAGTTAAAATTAATTAATTAAAATTTGAATATCGTTTTGTTAAAAGACTTATGTAAATATTTTTGCTACACTAAAAACCTTTCCCATTTTGAGAATACCATTCTTTCCAACAATGATAATTCGAGTAAATGAATAATAATAGTGAGAAAGCAAACCGAGGAGCAAATTATTTTCACTTCGATGTGGCGAGAATACACTTTGTCCCGTGGCAAAAAAAATTATGTCAGTCTTTATCATCTTCAATTCTCATCACGTTGGACCTTTCAGGATGCAAAATAGTTCTTGTTTCAATCTCCCTTAGGGACAAACTTTAGCCAGAAACCTATTTTATTCTAATCAGCGGTGTACAGGAAGAGTATCAAATGACTAAAATATTTTGCAACTGTTGAACTTTGCTTATGGTGACTAATTTTTAATGGCAATGTTTCCTTAATTGAGCATGACGAAACGTGAGCAGGTGGTTTCAGAAAGTAAGTTGGAATGATGTATTTCTGTTGGTGGTTGTAAAGCAGACAATTATTTATCGTTAAATGTCTTTGTTTATTGAATAAATTATGAAAGGGCGTTGAAATGTGGTGAGGTAATGGAGTGTGATTGAATAGGATTTTGTTTTTTTCTTCTTTGGGATATTCTGATAAAATTTAAAAAATATATTTGAAATGAATCATTAATTAAAGCTGATTGAATGAAACTAAAACATTAATCCTTTGTAGCATACCAATACGGTATAATATTGCATGACATTTATAAATATCTGCAATACTGTATAATATTGTTTAATATTATACATCACAATATTGTGATGTAGAATACATTCCGTATTCGCAATGTTGTACTGTATCATAAAATACTGATTAATATTGTAAAGTATTGCAAAATATTTTACAATATTATACATGCTTTTTTGGGGGGATTGAATCTGAAGTTCTGTTGCTAAAATATTTAGTAACTACTGAATCTTTCTGCTTTTTGCTTGCAATGACTAAATCTTAATGGCAATTCTGTTAACTCATCATTATTTAATATGAGAAGGTGATTTTTGAAAGTAAATTAGCATGGTATTTTTTGTTAGTAGTTGTAAAGCAGATATTTATGAAATGTTGAGTGTTTTTATTAATCGAATCATTTTTTTATCTTTCAAATCATTTAATTATAAAAAGGAGTCAGAATCTATCTGGTTAATGAAGTCTGATATTTTTTATTCCTCCAGAAATTATGGCATTATATTAAAAAATAAAATTTAAGTGAATAGTCAATTAAAACTATTTAATTTGAAAAACAATATAATTTGAATAACGCCTTAGTAGAATTCAAATATTATACAATAGTGTATGCCATTTATCCCTGTTCTTAATATTGTATAATATTGTGAAATATTGATTAATATCACATAGTATCGTAAAATATTGTACAATGTTATGCAACAGGCTATGTAACTTGGTATTGAGTCTGAAATTCCAATGCTAAAATATTTAGTACTTTTTAGCCCATCTGCTCTTTATTTATATTTACTAATTTTTATTGGCAGCCATGTTAATGTAACATTATGAATTGTAAGCAAGTGATTTTAAAAAATCCTTTTCGATGATCCCTTTAGATGTTATGATCCTCCATTTAGATGTTTTTTTGGATCGATATAAGATAAAATGACATAAAAAGAATTTGAAACATCTTATTTTTCTTTTAAAATATTAAATACATTCCTTATATGTATTGCTATATTTTATATCCAATGTGATTAGATGGCAATCCATCTTCGAAAAATAAAACAGAAGTTAACTTTTTAATATCTTTTACTTTTCTGAAGCCATTCTATTTTTACTATACTTTATTATATATATTTTTTAACGTTTAAGAATGTAAGTGTTTCGTGAAATAAATAAGTTATTTCATAAAACGATTTTTAGACAACAAAGCTTTTTGGAACTTTTTATTTTTTGGATCGATATAAAATAAAATTATATAAAAAACGTTATTCTCTACTTATAAATATAATGTTGCATGCTATATCCAATATAATTAGGTAAGAAGGTTTCTTTGAAAAAGAAAATAGACATTTAATTTTAAATTCTTTTAGTTTCTAAAACTGTTCCAGTTTTATAAAGCAGATCTTTATAAAAGTTTAGTAGTGTAAATAGTTTGTGAAATAAATATGTTATTTCATAAGATAAATTTTAGAAACAAACCTTTGTTTATACATTTTTAATTCTTAATGTCAGATAAAACTCTAAAGCAGAAAGAGCACTGAAAAAACCGGTTTTAAAACTTTTTTCATGAAATTAAAATCATTTGCGGCGTGAGTTTTTTTGTTAAATAAAATTCCACATCCCTAAATAATTGATTAAACCGAAGGATTTCATTTTCTCTTATGTATTATTTTTTCTCTTCAAATTTATTTTTGATAGCAGTGCATTAAAGCAAAATTTCAGAAGAAGTCAGAATTAAAGTGAAGGAAAAAATGCTTTAAAAAATAGAAATTCGTAGAAATCACTGGCTGTAAAATTAATTTAACTTTGTTTTAGTTCTGTGAGTTTAATTACGGATAGGAGAAATCTGTTTGGCATAGTTGTAAGATTTTTTCTGCCATTTCTTTTCTTGCTGTTAAATCATGATTTTTAATAAATATTCTCCTTAGTAATTTGAATTGCATTATGTCACATAATAAAATTAAAATAGTACCGAGAAAATTAAAATTACGGTCACTTTTTCAGTTAAAATTGATAATAAAACATTAAAAAAATTTCGAACAATTTTTTGATACTCCTAATTTATATTTTGAAATATTATTTTCGTGGGCATATAAATGAAATTTCCTTTAAATTCAGATTTACTTTATTTAAATATTTAATACTTCTTTATTATTTATATATCTCTTATAATTATTTTTCAAAAAAATATTTATTATTAAACTTTAATTATTTTTAAAGATATTATGAGAATCATTAATTTGGTATTATAAAAGATATGTTGGCTGATATATAATAATTCATTAATAATTTGGAAAAACTCATCCCAAAAAACAAAGATTTTTATTGCAATCTTCAAATGTTTTATATTAAACTAAAATTAATAGTTTAAATAGTTTTAAAGGCTATATTTCAACAAATCATCTAGACTAATTTCAATTGATGATTAATTTGGGAATATTAGGGCTCAAACTATGTCTAGTGGACCTATGCTGAATTGGAATTAGGGATGGTAATTTTTATTACAACAAAATGTGAAAGATTCTTTTTTTTTGGAAGGCTGTTGAAAAATAATTAATGCTAATTAGAACAAAAAGTGATGGTGTTAAAGCATTTAATTTAATTATAGCAGTTCTACTTTAAAGAAAGGTTCGATCTAAAAAGGAATTATAACACGCATATACGAATACACGTTATGAAATTTTTATTAAAGAAAGTGCCCGTTTTATTTACTTGATTTGAATCTCTGAAATTGTTCTGCCATTTCGAAAGCCATCGCTCTTATTCTGAAGCGTCAATTCAACAAGTAAGTTTTAATATACTCCGTCTACACTTTACCTCAAAAATTATACTTTCTTACTGAGATTTAATTGTAAATAAGCAGTACATATTTTGTTGTAGTTTTACGATACTTATGGATGAGTATTGAATATAAAATTATATAAAGTTGATTGATTGCATTACTCTATTTTCTGCCGGCGTCCTGGCATAGGGGTAGCATATCTTACCCTTGATCTGGGCTTCACGGTTCGGACATGGTTGCTCTGTGTTCTGTCAGTGAGATGTATGAATGAACCCCCCTCCATGTAAAAAGGGGTTGTGCAAGCGAATGTGTGTGTCACCTTCATTTAAGCTCGAAGTGAGACTTCTGCTTTCTGGGTGCTCACTCTATTTTCTGTTTCGAATAATAGATGGCGATGCCCAATTATGTACGCATCCAATGTTACATTGCTATTAAAATGAGATGAGATGCTGTTCTGTTAGTGATGCTTACGTTAATGTCTTGTCTTTCAAGTTTGTGTTTGTTTTGTCAGAAATGTGATCATTAAATAAATATTCCCGAAAACATACATCTTCATACTTCCACTGCAGGGATCATAATGATCTTCATTCCAGTACAAAGCTAACATTTAAAAGATTACGAATTTGAAATATATATATATATATATGTATGTATGTATATATATATAGATAGATAGATAAAATATTTTATAAGCTTTTATGAAAAATTATGTAATATTTTTTATTATTATATTGAAATATAAATTCTTGATGAATAATTATTTTCCTAATTAATACGATATTTTTTATATTTAAAATTAATTGATTGATTAATTTTATATTTATTTGCAATCAAAATTTTATTTTCTCATAATTTCAATACGTTTGCAATAAATTTGTTATTAAGTTCGAATATGTGATTTCATTTCATTGAATTGCATCACGTCTAGTGTCTGGAAGATTTGTTTTAACAATTGTTATTTCCGTTGTAGATCAAACAAGATACTTAACACAAAGTTTTCTATTATCTTACTTAGTGAAATAAGTTAAATGACAAAAAAAAAAATAAAAATAAATAAAACGGAAACTACGATTCTTTACTGGAAAAATTCATTGAAAATATGCTTCCAACTATTCAGAACAAGAAAGAAGGAACATATATCCATAATAACTGCTACTGATTATAATATTTCTTCTTGTAGGAATGCAACTGACCTTAAAACATTAGCTGAAAGATTTGTTATTGACAATTACTATTTTCGTTGTAGATCAAACAAAATAGTCAACTAAAATTTTTTCCTTATCTTATATTGTAAAATAAGTTGAATGACAAAAAAAAAAAAAAAAAAAAAAAAAAAAAACCTGTCATGAATTAAATCGGAACTGCAATTGTTTACTTGCAGAATTCGTTGAAAATATGCTGTCAATTATTCAGAAAAAATAAATAACAGATATCCAGAATAATTGCTACTGATTATAATATTTCTTCTTGTAGGAATGCAACTGACCTTAAAAATTTAGCTGAAAGATTTATTATTAACAACTGCTATTTCCTTTGTAGATCAAACAAAATAGTTAACTCAAAATTTCCTATTATCTTATATTGTGAAATAAGTTAAATGACAAAAAAAAAACTGTCATGCTTTTAATCTGAAAATACAATTCTTGGCAAATTCATAGAAAATTTGCTATCAACCATTCAGAAGAAGAAACAAATAACAGATCTCCAGAATAATTGCTACCGATTATAATATCTTTCTTCTTTTGGGAATGCAACTGACCTTAAAAAATTAGCATTTCTTCCTCAACTCATCTGCCAATGTTTCTTTCCAATCCATCCCCATTAGCTCAATACAAGTGTGACTTAACCTCCCACCGAGTTCACTGCAGATTTCACAGCTTTTCCATCACCAGTTCATGCCTTAAACATCAGCTACCGTAAGGCAAAAATGACAATTACTAACAGCAATTGCTACCAGATATGACTCCGAATCACAAATGAACCTGATCGGCATGAATTTTTCTCTTCGACAAGAACCTTTCGACCATTCCTTTTGGGGCACCCGATAGATCCTCTGGCGTCAAACTCCCACTGGGTCGAGAATCCTCATAAATAATTCTTTTTTTCCACGGCGCAAAACTCTCTCATCCCGCTGAGTTCACTGATTTTTAATACGATTTTCCTCGCTGGTGTGTTGGGGAGAGGGGTAGAAGGTGGTTGTACACGATCGTGGATGTTGGTGGGGTTGTCCTCGTGTGTCTGCCTGGTGGTTCTTCCTGGTGGCGCGCGCTCTTTCCCGCAGCGTTGGGCAAGGTCAGTAGGTATGAGTCATTATTTTCTTCAGGCAAGGTAACGGGTCGATGTGAAGATGGTTTGACAGGATTCTGATTCTTTCTTTTGAACAATTTGTAGTTAACTTGTTCCAAGTTTACCCTTTTAGGGTCAGCGTGTGCTATAAATAGTAATGTATTGAAAGACTGGACTTGTAGAATTTTGAGGCACAGGAAAAAAAATTGATTTTTCAATCCAAGATTTTAATCGTTTGTCATCTAGCATTTGCTTATTCTCTAGATTCTTTTAGACAGTTTTATGAGCAAAGTGACAAATAATTTTTTTTTTTTTTAACTAAAATTATTCTCACTTGATTTTCGAAATTTTTTTGCAGAATGTTGTAAGTCTTATCCATTTTTTCATATTCTTTTAGTTGGATTAAATTATTCATTGATTAAATTTATGCTTATATTAATAGGAAGTATTAGAATCTTTTCTGCGAAATTGGGAATGGTTTTATATTTTGTATCTATAATTTTCTTCTAGTCCTGGTACTGTGTAGCTCTAATTCTGAATTGCTAAATTTTCTTCATATCGTAAATTACGATATTAAATTTAAAAAATGTTTGTCAAAAGTCAATCAAATTAATTGATTGGCACTTTTAAATTGAATGTTTCTAATTTTAAGGAAACACTGTTGAAAGATGTTTCTTTTTTCTTTGTAAATTTTTTCAAACATTTCTTTTTATATAAAACTAGCTGGTACCCGGTGCGTTGCTGCCACCGAAAAAAATATTATTAAGTGCAATCAATCAATTATTTCGCAATCTTTTACCAAAATAAGATGAACGGTTCGACAGTATATAAAATAAGAACAAACAACTACTCATTTTTATGCATTAGATTTGTTTATTCTTTAAGAGTTATAAAACTTGGTTTTCTTTCAGAATGGTAATGAAAGAAACCATTAATTGTCTCTCGTGACTCGTTTAATATTTGTTCAAAATTATCAAGTTAAATTTTAGAAATTGTGATTAAAATATCTTGTTTTAAAGTTGATTAAACTTAGAAAGCCCATTTACACCAATAAATTTTAAATTAACATTCTCAAGTGACTGAATGTTTGATGAAGAAAATAAACCTGAAATTCTTTTCACCATAGAGCTTAAAAAATTTTTTTCTGTGTCATATAGATCCACTAAAATTACAAAAATTTGTTTTCAAATATTTTTCATGATCTATAGTTAAATTTGAAGCTAAATTACTCATGAATTATGTTTGTAGCCGCTCTGGTATTACTAAATATAATTGAGATATGAAGTCTCAGGCAGCGCCCTTTGATCACTGGTAGCGCTATGGCTCAGTTTAGGTCAGAGGATAACAAGTGCAGCATGCTTTGATCAAAGCTCTTATATACATCTCAAAATTATTCTAAACTTAAGTATGTAAATTCTCTATGTGATCGTTAACCTGTAAATAAATGGTACACTAATGCGGACTATTTACTGAACCCCTTAACTACCCCATATGTTTATAATAATTATTATAGGAGATATTATGTGATTATTATAGGATTGTGTGCACATAATGTAATGTTATCGTAGGATTATTATATTTTGTATAAAAATTCAAAATATTCTTTTTAAAAAAATTTATTTAATGATTTCCTATGCGAAAAATTTTCTTAAGACTACCGACGATATATCTAGTCTTTTAGATCTTCCAATTACAGATTTCTGTGAGCTAAAATTTGTCTCTTATACCATTTTAGAAAGATTAAACTTTTTAATAATATCTGAATAATACATTTACTTTTTACCTTTATCTTTAGCCTCAAATTCTAGCCACAGAATCTTATAGTTGGAAATATCTTGAAGTCTAGATATCTCGTCGGTAGAGTTGGAAGTATTAAAAAAGAAATTTATAGTTTTTATGAAACATATCTGAAGAATATGTTTACTTTTTTCATTTATCTTTAGCCTCAAATTTTAGGCACAGAATGTTGGAGTAGGAAATATCTTGAAGACGAGATATCTCGTCCGTAGCTTTGGTAGTATTAAAAAAAATTTAGTTTTTATGAAAAATATCTGAGGAATACGTTTACTTTTTTCATTTATCTTTAGCCACAGAATCTTGTAGTTGGAAACATCTAGAAGACGAGAATTCTCGTCGGTAGCGTTGAAAATGTTAGAAAAAATTATAGCTTTATGAGATCTCCCGACCTAAGTCTTGATTTATGCTAGCTTTTGATTCTATGCTATTATATACTACCATTAAGTACGAAATTCAAAACTTCAGTATAAATATCGTGTGAGCAAGACATTAATCAACCTTTTTTCTGACAATGGCTGCTTTATGTGAAGTACTAACTATCCAAACTTGCAAATGAAGACAATCATGGTGATTGAGTAAACACTAGAGCCCATTGCACCTTATTCAGGATCTGTTGTGTGCACAATGAAGTGGTTGATTCGAACCTTGTATCCTTTTCCACTCCAACTTTTCAGGGTTTCATTTAACTTTGCCAGTTATTTACGGAAAAAGGGTTCTCGAGTTACGCCTCCTGACCCCCAGAGATTTCTGTCATATTTAATCACCGCTGCGTTGCGTGTCTAATGGCGAACGAATGAGTGACATCTTGGCATTGACTTTTTAAGTAGCCCTTCTTGAATACTAAACATAAAACTGAAGAAACACTTGACCTTGAGACGATGGTGTCGAAGGCCAGTTTTGAGGCAGTTCCAACCAGAAATTTGCAATATCTTATGGGATTTTTTTGTCCTCTGAAGCGATTGTGGGCGTGAATTTGATCCTTTTTTCAATATGTTCTTGGGAAAAATAAACCTGCGAAGACTCTGTCAAATGACAAGGAGAAAAAATGAGAGCGTTGGTGGAAGATGCTTAGCCAATCACTTCTCTGTGTTGTTACATTTAAGGGTGTGAAAACACGGAAACAATTAATCATTGCACATTTAAGGTGGGCATATACGTTACAGGAGAACTGAAGAGCTTCATGATGAGAGCCTTTTGAATTTATGAGAAAAATGAAAGCTTCTTTAAAATGACAGTGGATTTGAGGTTACTTAAGATAAGAATATTTTGGTGCTGATGTTATATCGATGTTGCAATCTTTTGTTTCATTTATGGGTGAGGAAATGCTTAGAAATTAGCCATTGGACATTTCTTGATTATGTATTAATCTTTGGGCAAGTAAACAATTCTATCTTCGTACGGTTTAGATTCCTTGTTTAAATGAGTTTCTTGAAGAGTCTTCATTCGTGAAGTTTATATTTTTCAAGAAATGCTGATTCTATTTTGATTTTTTATAGCATTAGATAAAAATTAGTCATTGATCTTTAGAAGTGGGTAAGAATATCAGTGAATGGACTTGTAAAGAAATCGAATTTTGATTATTTTAGGTTGTCTTGTTAAACTGTGTCTTTCAGTGAGTTTTGGCTTGGATATTATTTATTTTTCTTTTAATGCTGATGTTATTCTAACTGTTTGATAATTTCCATTCATTTATGCTTGTAAAAAAGGAATAAAAAATTAGTAATTGATCTTTTAAACCTCTGGAATTTTTAAAAACACTATTTAGATGCGATGAGCGAAAAAAAGTTCAAATATCTTTCAAAGAAACAGAACTGATACTATTTGTTACGCAATAATAATACGATATAATAAAATTATGTAATTGTAAAAATAAACACATTAAATCGCCAAAAAGTGGGATGAAATAGAAAATGGAATAATTGTCAATCAATGTAAATCGCAAAATACACAGCTGGAGGTTTGAGGAGAAAATATCAATCATAAGACTAGTAACGATTTTGATATTTGGACTTACTGATTTGGGTTGTTAAATTGTGATTTTTCGAAAATTTTCCTTTGTGGGCCAATTTTAAGCGCTTATTTACACGTGTCAATGTAAAAGTAATGTATCCTGCTGTATAAAATGTTAAATATTTTTAAAATCTGGAATTTTTATTCTACATTCGTTTAGTAGTCAAACATTGCAGATGTGACAATAAGTGTTAGAGTGCAAAAATGTTTGCCAAGAAAATGCAAATTATGCATTTAATTTTTAAATATTTCAATAACATTAAAATATATAAATAAAATATAAAGATTAAAGCTTAAAATGCAAAACTAAAAATTCCTAAAAGTATAAAGAAGGAGAAAAAAGATGAAGTTAAAAAGAAAGATTTTAAAGCTTGGAGCTGATTAATTTTGTTACGCATATCAAATTTATTAAAACTAGTTTTCATTTTTCTGAATATTGCAGGATTTTTTATATTAATATATTGTTAGAAAAGCTTTAAAGTATAAAATAAAAAGAATACTTTGCTTTAGCTAAAAGTGAAATCATCAACTTACTAAACTTTGAATGAAGAAATTAAAAAAATATATTCAACATTTTTTTTAAGAATTGAATATCTTTTTATTTAAGTATGTTGGAAACTAATTCCGTAATATAATATTTTCTAAGTTTTATGAAATATTTTTTTACTATGAACAGTGAAACAGCTTATATATATATATATATATATGTATATAAAGAAATTTTCAATCTTTCATAAAATAATTTTTATTCATCCACTCAAGTTCGAATACATTTTTTTAAACATGTAGTGGATGACACTGGATGTGAATACAGTTTTTTTCAAATATTATTATTATTAATTTATTAATTAATTAAATTTAATTCATTTTTAATACTTTAAATAGAGTTTTTGCAGTTTGTAATGAAAAGTGAAACCAAACGCAATAGCACCATCGGTAAAATCCAAGGATTTCAGTATTTTTCCCTTGAAAGTGGAGAATGCGAGTTTAATTTTAGCAAAAATTAATAGTTTTTTTATACTCATTTTTTGATGTGTAAACTTAAGTGTTAAGTGTAAGTAATTTTTCTGATAATTATTTAAAAGAAAATAACAAATATAAAATTTTTCTTTGTGGACTTAAGTACGAATTGAATTAAAATTTTTTTATATTACTTGTTATTTAGAAATGTACTAGTCGCCTTTGGCAACCAGCTGGTTCGCCACAAGTAATGGGTTCTAAAATTTTCAATTAAATCACATATTCATTAACAGTGAAGTAACTCCGGGCATTGATTGGCCTGAAAATTATATTTTCTTTAAGATGATGGACTGAAAGTTCTAAAAGAACGCGTTTTCCTAATAATATTCTTTAATTTTATAAATCAGTCAGTTTTAATGATTGATTTAGAAGACTGATTGATGTAGCAACTTTTATTTAAAATATTAATAAAGATATTTTGTAAAATATGGCTCACAGAGCAAAGTATGAAGAAATCTAAAACTCATTATTCCTAAATGCATTGTTTGACTCAAACTACATAAAATGTAATTATTTACTTCATTTAGATCAAATTAATAGTATTAAACAATATATATGCCAATTAATAATATTTTACAAATTGGCCATTGGAAAGGAATTTGAATGCATATCCTGTATAAATTCAATCCTGTATAAATAAAGATAATTTTTGAATTAATGATTTAAATATGGCAAACGATCATAGAATCCTTTGCCTTGCATTGTTTAAAGGAAATATCCCATTTTATATTTATTTTATTTTATCCAGTCACGTGCTAAAAGTTGCATTTCTTCAGATTTAATTTGCGATGATAGTTTTTTAAAAATATAAACTTCCGTCAAAATGATGGCAACATGGTGATAAAACCTAATTTTTTCTTTTACGTGCTCTTGCAGATTAAATTTTATTGTTTTATCTGAAATATATTGTTGAAAATATGGTGAAAACATTTCTTTAACAATTCGTTTAAAATAGAAGTTTAAGTTATATGTTAAAACACCGATACGATTAGAAAGCTAGTTTTTTTATCTTTAACATGATGTACAAATTATGTTTGTGCGATTCGGAAGTTATAGCGGAAAAATGTTGACATTTCGCTTAATTTTTGTTTAATTCAAATTCTAATTCAAAAATTAAAAAAAAAAAGATTTGCGAGGTGCACATTCCCGACCCCCAAGTATATATGCACCAAATTTGGTAGCTGTAGATCCCACGGTCTGGCCCGTAGAGCGCCAACACGCACACATTGAGCTTTATTATAAGCATAGATAAAAAATTGTTATTTTTTCTTTAAAATCAGTACAAAATTTAAGAAATAGTTTAAGTTAAAAAACTCAGTTATTAGTAGCTAAAGAGTCGGTAACTATATTCGGAAAAACTTTTTGAGTTTAATGCTCTAATAATTTATCGGTTATGCTTCCAAAATATTAAAAATGTTTTTTCGGTGATGTTGCCAAAATATTAAATATGTTTTTTAAAAGAAAGCGAAAAAGGGGAAAAATTATTGAATAAATGATTTAGATTTTGCAAACGATTATAGAAACCTTGGCTTTGCATTTATTTTTTTAGAAATTATGACATTTTATAATGAAAAAAAATATTAAATTGATGATACAGATATTGCAAACGATAATAGAAATATGCCATTAAGTCGGGATTCCAATGCATATCCTGTCGAAATTCGATCAGGTTTACCGTAAATAAAGAAGATTTATTGAATTAATTATTTAGATATTGCAAACGATCACAGAAACCTTTGCTTTGCATTTATTTTTTTAGAAAATATCACATTTTATATTTCTTTTTTTTATCCAGTCCCGTGCTAAAAGTTGCATTTCTTTAGATTTATTTTGCGATGATAGTTTTTTTTATTCGAACCGGCATCCTTTTATTTTATCCAGTCTCGTGCTAAAATAGTTAAAATATTTCCTTAAAAATTCGTTAAAAATAGAAGCTTACGTTATAAATTAAAAAAAAAAAACCTGATACCGTTAGAAAGCTAATGTTTTAATCTTTAAATTGATATAAAAATCATATTTGTGCAATAATATTTTCGGAAGTTATAGCGGAAAAACGTCGAAATTTCACTTAAATTTTAATTAATTCAAATTCTAATTAAAAATTTGAAAAAAAGGGCTCCAATGTGCACATTCCTGACCTCCAAGATATACATGTACCAAATTTGGTAGCTGTAGGTCCAACGGTCTGGCCTGTAGAGAGCCAATACACACACACACACACACACACACACACACACACACACACACACACACACACACTTTGAACTTTATTATAAGTTTAGATGAAATGTAGTAAAAAATTCATGTAAGTTTAATATTTTTCGACTGAGAAGAAAATTCATGATTAAAAATTTAAATTCTTTACTTTAAACTCTACACATGAAAGAGGTGTCTTTTTAAATATAAAAATCATATTAACGCAATCAAGAGGTATAAACTGCAGACATATTTATATCCTTGTTTATTTACAACATAAAGCGAGAAAACAAAAACCCGTCACACATCATATAAATTTCAATCTGTTAATAAATATTAATAATAAAAAGATAAATGACATCTTTCTTTATCAAAAGACATCTAAAAAAATATCAAAATTTCACTTTACTGAGATTTTGGTAACTATTTCCTCCGAAATCTCAGTAGAGTAATTAGGATTAATCTTTATTTTTATTTATAAAAATAAAGATTAATCATTGCAATGTGATAAATATTTGAACTAGCCAAATAAGTCAGGTTACAAATGGATCCACAAATTCTCGGTAGCCATTTTTATCCATTCACTAATTAGAACAGATGAGTTCAATAGCATTTTGCTTTACAAAGCAAAATTAAAGTGAGATAAAGTTTTCAGACTATTTCTTAATATTTTCCTTTTTCTTTTTTTTTATTTATGGAGTATTGATGTCTAAAGATCGTGCGCAGATAGTGAAGAAGACAAGACAGTTCAGAGTAAACTATTCTGAAACATACAATTGCGCATCACTTCCAATTCTACGTAATACTTGAATAACGATAAACAGTTCTGACATTGTGGATCAAACCGTTATTTTTAAAGCTTTTATTCGCTTGTTGATGTTTTGGATAAAAATATGGCTGTTGCACATCTTTTCAATTACTAAGACACTGTATAAGCTTTAAAATAACACTTTTGTAGTTCGAATAATTGTATAGAAGTATATATTTTAATTTTTATTGTATTTTTTATGTATTTTCTTTGAGATGCGCGTTGAATGGCGAATGAATTTTATACATATGTTGAAAAGGTCAGAAAATTATGAATATTGATAAAAATCTATAAAATACATGACAATTATTTTATTATGACAGTTGTTTTATTTTGATACATTATTTTAATTGTTGTGTCTTCATTTTATGCAATTTTTTATCCTAAAAATAATAACAAATAATGAAAGGATATACAAATGCCAGCTTTTAAAAAGATTTTTTTATAAGAAAATGTTCATTGTTTTTCTGAAAATTATAATTATTATATATGCCTATATCTGTCTACCTATATCTATATATAGCTACCAGTCTTTCTCTCTCTGTGTGTATAAGTCGATTGAGATTAAG
>JAPMOQ010025591.1:0-12761 GCA_026543055.1 Argiope trifasciata
TCAAATTAACAAAGCAATGAATTTTACATCGAGCTGTCAGAAATCTAGTAAAATCTTATATGATAGCTTATACAATCAATGTAGGTTTGGTATTAGATGGTAAAGAAGGATTCGACTACAGAAATAATTTATAGTATCTGACTTTTTTACATAAATAGAAAGTAGTCTCTTAATTATTCATTCCCAAGCCACTTTCGCACAGTAGAACTATTATTTATAGCAGATGAAATTGTATTGGTTGTGCAAAAGCTATTTCTTTCTTAGATGTTTGAAACAACTGTATTTTTTCTAATGCAATAAATAGGACCATTACAAAAGATGACTACATTAACTTTTTAAAAGGAAAAATTAATACAAGAACACTGGATGGTATCGGAACTGAGTAATGGCTTTCTGGAAAAAAGCAAAAACTGTTCTGCGCCAATAAAATAACGAATTTGTTTATTCTTGAGAAATCTTCACCTTCAGAATCTATTTCTACTGTGAATATAATTTTAAGTGATATTAAAGTAGATTTAAATGTAATTCGTGTATCGCATTTTCCACATTAATTATAAAAAAAAGTATTTTTTTAGTTTTAAAATAATTGTTCGAAATTTGTAAAGAACGAATTACCTTTTGATATTAAGATGCTTGATCAATTACTAAATTCTAGTGATGCTATTGCATAAAGCATTCCTGTCTTGTAACATTTCAATTTATAATACTTACAGGCAAGTGACAGCAAATAAGCCTCCTTCCTATTACACTCTAATTAATCGCGCAATGTAGCCTTTATACTCACTAATAATTTATAAATGCCCTCTTTATTCTGTGAGAAAGATACCAGCTGCATCGCATTATGCTCTACAACATTTATCCGATGTCTGCTTTTCGAATTCATCCAGTTTCATTCATAAACTATGTTTTCAAATATATGTAATGTTAGAAAAAGAGAAAGAGTGAGTTAATTTAGTTGTATACTTTCTGTATTTATGCATTAGAAAAACATTGAATAAGTCGTGAAACAAGGTGAAAATGCATTTAGATATTCATTCAACAATTCATTCAATATTTATAATTGATGAGACAAAAAAAAGTGTATTAAATGAAATGAAAAAATAAAATTTAAATACAAAAAAATTATTTCTCTTTCATATTGTTTTGGAAAGTGTGCGTGTGTATTGCATTCTAAAAGATAGATTTTTGATTTTGAACAATCAAAATTTGGTTTATATGTATTAGAGAAAGGGAAAAACATTTTCCAAATTACTAAAGAAATTTGGTTAAGGTTTAGTTATATTAACGTCCCGTTTAAAGCAACACGAGGGCTATTTTGGAACGGACCTCGTAATTTTGAATCAAGATCAGATGACGAGGACGACACCTGAACTGGCACCCCCCCTCTCCACACCACACCAGCGGGAGGACGTTTGGTCTGACAGATTTAACGTGCAAGAAACCCCCTCACAGGACGGTTCCTCAGTGGAATCGAGTTTCGAACCTGAAACCGTCCGATTCCGAAGCCGAGACCTTACCACCAAGCCACCGTAGCCATTTCTAAACAAAAGCTTGTAAAGAACAAATTTCATAAATGATAAAATTATCAGGAAAGTATTAATAGTTCATCGAGTTGGATTCATTAGGTTCCTAAGCATTCTAAATAGCCCAAGTGTTGCTTTACAACGGGATGTTAATATAAATAAGCCTAAACATTCCTATTTCGCTCCTATAAACAATAAGAATATTTATAGGTGCAACTATCTATTTCAATGGTATTGTATACAAAAGTTGAAGCTAAACAATTTGAAGTCGCAATCGATGAAAGCAAAGATATATTCACAAAAATAAGGAAATAAATACTTACACAGAATAAATTATTAATATATTTGAAATGTTCTGGAATGTGGAAATAAATTGACTATGTTAACTCATTAAATTTGATCCGACTCATCAAAGGAGGAACATCATAATAAGAATTGCTTAAAGTTTCAAACCCTATGTGCGCCACTGGCCAGATTTAAATAATTGTAGCAACAATGAAAATGATGAACAAAAATGAAACGATTGAAATAATGTTTCACTTCAAAATTAAATATATCATTGTAAAAAAACGCTTATAATACATGCTTTTTAAAATGATTAAAATAAGAAATATAATGCAATGCATTATATTCCTCAATAATAATGCAATGCATTATATTAAATTTGCATTGTAAGATCTTGAATTTCAAGTCAGTATAAAAATCAATTTTGAAGTGTAATATATTCGGAATTAATAACAAAAAAATATTAAACTTTCGCTTATCTTTATTTAAAATTTTAAAATTTAGCCCGAGGTGCCGGTGAAATCCTCTACGGATTCTGGTATTTTTATCGATTGAAGATTCAGCTTATTTTCATGATAGTTTCATTCTTAAGAAAAGAATGAATACATATTGAAATTTTGGATAAAATGAATATTGGATGTTTAAAATAGTGATAAAAAATTAGAGAAATGCATAGCATAAAAGAGCAAAATGGCGTTTATGTTTACAAAAATTTTAAAAATAGAAATATTTCGCTGATTAACGCAAAATAGATATACAAAATTATACAATATATAAACTAAAGTTTTAATCCCGACTAACCAACTTATTGCAAATCATGGCTGCGGGAATAAAGTATATTGTTTGAGTTATCTTTTCAATGATGAAAGATATTGTTTTAAATAATGTTCCAATTTAATTTTCAAATATCTGTCATAAACAGAAAATTTTCTACCCTTATCTGCTTATCAGGTAACATTGAAAGGATAATTTTGTTATGTTTGTTATGCAAACATTACTGTTGCACAATAAAAATTTTGGAAATTGCCAGAAAAAAATTCCTTAAATTTCTAGATAGATTAACAAATTTTAAAACTGACTGCAATGTGTTTACATTTCCATCCTTCAAAAGGAAAATATATTTGGGGCAATTACATATTCTGAAATTCATAGACATGCATTTTGAAATTATCGAATAGAGATATAATATTCGAAACAGAATTATTTAAATAACACTAGCAGTTTCCGCACAGCGTTGCCCTTGGTAAAGCACCCAAGAAGATAAATTAGTTTTAAACTTAAGTCTAGCCTCCACCCAATATGATATAAGAATGTTACGCAACATCACACAAACATAAAATACAATTGGAAATTATTAAAAATAGCTACAAATAATTTTTATAGAGCTACTCTTTTTGGCATTTAATGTATTTCGGCCAAGGTTGGATTTCCTTCCTTTGGGCATAATGAGATCGTGGTTAAAAATCAGACGTAAACAAAGAAATGTATCGCATATGCATAGTATATGCTATTGCACTTGCTTTTGCTATTTGCACATGCGCAGTTTGAGGTTTTCGTGCATGTGCGGAATAAATAAAATCGCAATTATAAAGCACTCTTTTATTTTTATATGACTTTAATCTACCAAAAACTTTCCTCAATAAATGCTCTACAAAATAGCATAAATATCTCCAATATCCGTTAAGTATATCTCGAGTTTTTGTGATTCAAATAAACGGATGGTTTCAGAAGACTTCATTTCATACTAAGTATATATAATGCAAATTTATAATTACTTTTTTGTCCCTGTTTGGTTTCAATTCTCAACAATCAAAACGAAGTAGGTTTTAAAATAACAGTAATACATAACGAGAAAAAACAGATTATTATTAAACAAAAAATCTTGAAAGTGACTCCAGCAGATTATCTTAATATTTGAATTTAAACAACTGAATATGAAAATATTATTATAACAAAATGTTTTCTTCACTTCACAAATAATTTCCTGCTTATACCAAAGTATAATTCTATTTCATCATATCTCTCATTTAAAGCTAATTTCAACAATCACGAAACCTCTCACAGCAGCAATCATACGCTTTTATTGCATATATTCAGTAAGTTTCCATAAAATTGTCCCTAATTAGCGTAGAGTAATGCAAAGGCAGAGCATTCCTTCTTCAATAAAAGTTGGCCGCTTTGTAATCCTAGGAGAGCATGCCTCTCTTTTAATAATGCAAAGGGGTTTGTTTAACAGCCGGACCAGACGTCAGTTCCCTCTTAAAGAGG
Organism: Argiope trifasciata; assembly: GCA_026543055.1. Lineage (NCBI taxonomy): Eukaryota > Metazoa > Arthropoda > Arachnida > Araneae > Araneidae > Argiope > Argiope trifasciata. The sequence goes on from JAPMOQ010025591.1 coordinate 4,077, forward strand.
CATTTCCAGGCAGTGGAGTAAAAGATGACCTGCCTGCCGGAATTTAATTATGGTCTCAATTAGGGTTCTTGATATTGTGCTCCTGACTGATGTACATGAAGATTTTGGATAAGATCTGGTTTCAAAGCTTCGCTACGAAGAGGGGCTTGTTGGACAAACGTCCTAATTTGGAATGGAAAATTGAATGCATCTGCGTTGCTGAGGACTGAGAAATGATTAGATTTATAAGATTTAGAAAAGCTATGGGATGTTTATAATTAAGGAATATATTTTTAATAAAAATATCTTGTAAATTTAAAGTTTTATGTATTCACGAGCTTAAAATTAAAATTTGGGACCTTTTTTTATTTAGATATTGTATTTCAATGCTGCTTCTGGCAGTTGCAGTAAATAGTTCCGTTTTTGTGGTATTTTAGCAGTGCATTTTACCAACATGCTCAAACAATGCAGTGGAAGAATCTTAAGATTTTAACTTAAAAATATATAAATGAAATTTTGACGGCTTCTTGGTATAAGGATTGCGCCTCTTGCCTGTGATCTGGTCTTCCTGGGTTCGAGTACCGGTTTGGGTGTGATTGTTCTTCTTCTGTTCTTTCTGTGAGAGGCATGAATTGCTCTCCTGTAAAAAGAAGTTGTGCAAGCGAATGAGTGATGCGTGAGTGGCAAAGGCATACTCTTGGCCCTAGTTGGCGCCATTAAAACAAGAGACGCTCCCTATCGGCTTAAATCGCTATCTTCGTAACAATGGGCTTGTCCATGGCAAGTGAAATAAGAAATATAAATGAAATTTTAAATATACATTTTGATAGTTAAATTGTAAATAATTATTTCATTTTTATTTTTTCATCTTGCATTCCGTCATACATAAAGTTTCTAAAATATTAACTGTGTCATGTTTGCAATATTGTAAATTATTTATGAAAGGAATAAATATAAGAAAAAAATTCAATCTGAAGTCTGTATATTTATTTTTACATTAATAGCATGAAAATGATATTTAAAATGTTATCTGTCTAGGATATAAACTATTACTTAGAAAATTGTAATAGAGTCAATTTGTTAAATAAAGGTTTATTTTTTTTGTTACTGTTTTTATATCTTGAAATTTAATTTATTTCACGTTCGTTTAGCTTGTCAAACTTAGATTACATTTTTCAGTTAACCAGCGGGTGACCGAGCTCCGCTCGGAGAAGACAGGTATCGAAGCTAACTCGAAGATTTAAATTTTCAATTGTGATTTATCAAAACAATACATGCCATAAGAAAATTTGTGAAACCATTGGTGAAAAGATAACCGGTTAAAGTGCACCATTGTAAACTATTCTAAACAAAGTTAGAGTTTGGAAAGGGAACTATTCTATACAAAGGTAAAGTAAAGGTAAGGATTGAAGTGTGTTGAAGTTCAATATTTTTGACAAATTTCTTTAAAAAAACCAAACATATATACATACATAAGAAACATATTATAAACCTATAACAGCATAAACATAAAACTTTATTAGTTCGCCATATTGGCTATAGATGGCAGCACGTTACCGCTTGAAAATTTAAGTAGCCATTATGGTGAACTAATAAAGTTTGAAAATATCCTATCTGTAACTCTGAACTGCTCGACCGTAGCGCTTCAAAACCGGCGCCAATCGATTCCTCGTGGCCAAAAACCCCAGACCCCCAAGTTTACCGGAGTTTATTAATTCTGGGGCGATTTTCGACTTGGCAACCATTCCTCGTATTTTAGTATTATATAGATATGTACAATGATGTTGATGCTTGTAATTTTTCTCTATTGCCACTTTTTTACTGTTAAATTCGATAATTTAATTCAAACAATAAATATAAAAATTTTATATCAAAAACGCGCAAAAAAGTTAAATCCCTTTTGCGTAGATTTATATATATTACCTTTTAAATACATAATATACGAATCTTGTTATTTAATACACCATAAACATCCGGTATCCTTTTCGACGCTCAGAAAAGAGTAAATTCTTCATATTTTGTTTTTTATTGTGATGCATATTTTCTTTTAATTTCTAAAATTTTTACCTGATTTATGTCTTCATATTCAATTTATTTTTGCCTATTTTTTTTCTCTTGAAATTATTTTTGTTTATCAGATATCATTTTTCATATCTTTTCATTTGTTCTATGATAATACTGGGAGCGATGGGGGTATCATTTCATTTAATTATTAGATATCGTTTGAAGAACATGTTATAATTTTTTTGTTTGTGATATTTATTTCATTTCCAAATGAGCAATCAATGCGCTGATTATTTTATCACATTTTTTCACTTTTATTTCAAACTTTACTAATTCTACATAATGGCGTTTGAATGAAAAACAGTAAATTAATTAAATAACATGAATATTATACAAAAACCAAATATATGAAAATGTTTAGCATTTGCAATGAGAAAATAGTAATTGTATGATTAAATAAAAAATAAGGAGCAAAATCAACGCGCATAAAATAAATTACTTTGATTTGCAGATAAGACTTTTTAAGTTCGTAGTACGTTAAAGAAAAGTTAATCCATTTGTGCTTTTGGCGTAGGTGTTGGCGGAATTGTGCCAATACGTAGGTTGAATTCCGCCAAGGATCGAACCTGCGATGTTCGGGTTTGAAGGCCAGTAATTTATCCACTATACAAAAATGGCCACCAATGTTTCGTGGTAGTTACTGGCTTATTAAGATGTCACCACATGCTCATACGAAATTCGACAGGATTTGAATACCTGAGGATTGAGATCCGTCCAGCTGGCTCGTAAGTTTATGCGCTATTTTAAACGATTGCTCAGATGGATTATTCTCCCTTCAACTTTCTTCTATACGTAGACAAGAAAAAAAAAGAATTTTTTTCTGCATCCTTTGATAATGTCATGGAGATAGAAATGAAGAGGAAAGCAACCACCACTCAAAAGTAACAGAAAATCTGTGTTTCCACTACTTGACTTCATTATGTTGAAAAAAGAAAATGAAATTCATAGTCGGTTATTTTTTCAACCAATCGGCATGAAATTTTAACGCAAATCTTTAATTGTGGATATAAAATGGTATATCATATTTCATCTATCTACTTATATATATATATATTTAATCATAGCTTTTATTTATATATGCCTGAAACTGACATGGTCAATAATGCATTTCATCCATCTAGCGCTTTATGTTTCTGAGTATCGTTACCATATTAATACGAATGGACAAACTTTTCCAAAACAAATTTCATGTCAAAATTGACAGAAATCTAAAAAATTAATGTTATCAAATATTATCCATCTGTACAATACAATTCACTTTTGAGTTGACATGGTCACTGTTCAAGGAGATAATAATTGTAATTCCAAAAATGTTTTTCCGATTCAGAAATATATGACATTGGAAATTTTTTCAATTTTGAGTTGAAACTCTTGACAATTATAGTGTTAAAAAATTATTCATATATGCTCATGCTTATATTAAATTTAAAAAAATCATTTATTTGATAAAATATCTTTAAAATAACAAAATAATTTCTTTGGTTATATTACGGAGAAATAGCACCTGGTTCATTTTATATCATTCGTCTTGGCTTTTCCCCACTTTTTCCTGCATTATTATCTTAAGAAACAAATTCTTCTACAGCAGTTGTGTTTCATCAATTAGGGATGGTAAATTCGTCTTAGTTATAAATTATACAACAGCCTGATAAATTCCAGTTATATGTTGATTAATTTATCAATATTTATATCCTTCAACTATTTTATCAGCATTTTCGTAACTATTAGAATTTTACTCGAGAGTCCTAATTGCGCAGTGACTAATGAAAATTATTACATTGACGATGATTAAAAAAAGATTTTATTCCTTATTTATGATTTATTCAGCTATATTTATAATGTATGAAAGTAACTAGAAAAAGATAATATTTGTTAACGTTCGAAATGATTTGAAACACTGAAATATATTTAATTTTGTAATACATTGTGATATTTTGTTTCCACTTGGTGTACAATATTTAATTTCGTTTGATTAGCATTATATAGATATTAGTCATAAATAAGCTCATAATTTGTATTACATATTTATAGTAAGCATTTTTTGCCACTTGGATCATATTACATTACTTCAAATTACATCCAATTACGTAATATACTGATTTCCATTTCGGAATCTGAAATGTGTTGTAAAGTAACGGTAATGTGTAAAAAATGTCCTTCCGTGAGCAAGCATAAACAACATTTAAAATTAATAGTAACACTGTAGAAATATGTAAAAATATAATACACATTACCGTAGGTTGCAAAAATAAATTGTATTTAGTCTTTTCATTATCAATAGTTTTAAAGAAAATTCTAAGAAGCTTTTTTACAAAGCTGCTAATAGTTGCTAAAGCTGAAATTAATACTCAGGAATAAATATATGTAAAAAAAAAATATTTCCAAAAATAAGAACACACTGTTTCTTAATATGAAAATTAGCATTTAAATATAATTATCAGTTGTTATATAATATTACAATCTAATTTCAGCTCAGTTTTCCAATTTCTAATTTCTCAATTCAGCACATATTAACTTCATTCTAAATAATTCTTTTAATTCCTCATCCCATTCCTTGTTTTTCAATTTAGTTAATGCAATAGAAAACTGCGTAAAAATGTTTTCATCAGCAATTTCCTCTCTCCGAAAGAGGGGATTAAAAATTGCTGACCTAAACAAATTATTTAAAGAGATCCAATAACTACCTTACCTAAATTTAAAAAAAACTATAGGAAATCCCATCCAAAATCTCACAGTATGTATTCACAGGGATAAAAATTTCATGAGCTTTTCCTCATTTAGCTCTGTGACGCTTATGCTCGAACACATGTACAAAAATCATGCCTCTTAGAATAAAATAAAACCAAGTTAAAAATTAATCTAAAAATTCAGCTACGAGTTTTCCTCAAAACGTATGTTTAGTCTACCATAAAAGTGAGACACGTCCAGAATGCTTCTGATTGGTTTAGAAGCTTTGATCCCCACCTCCCGAGAACTATAAAAGGCCGGCACTCTCGAGATGGAGGAATTGATAATTGAGTCTTCATGAGTTGAGTCGGCATCTGAAGTGAGAAGAGACAGATTAATGATTCCGCCGTTTGGAGAGGCCGTAGAGTGGAAACCCCAAGAATCAGCTTTTCTGCTGAATTCTGTCTGGCGGCTTTGTCTGCTGTGGACGTTGTCAATATTGGATTTCCAGTTGTGGACTAATCTTGTTATTGTGGGATACTTTCTACTGTAGATTACTGCTATGTGCTGTCCTGTGTGTTTGTCTCAGCTGTATATAGTTGTCCTCTCTACATATTTGTTGTCTTTGTACTCTCCCGCCTTCGTCCTGTAAATTAAAGCCGTAGTTGTGTTTTTCTACTGAAGGATTGTTCATTATCGTTTATACCATACACCCCACTACGCAGTAAACGAACCTGACGGATAGTTAATCCGTAATAATATGTGCGCGCGTGTGTAAATATTTAAAATTTTGGAAGCAGGCAGGCAAGCTCAAAGATGGGGAAGTCAGTTTGCATTTTTAAATATCGTTTTATTCTCTCTCTCTCTCTCTCAGAAGACGAGACAGGCAGATGTATTTACAATCGACGCGGATACACACGTCCATTATGGAACTAGAGATAACTAGAAATGGGTATAAAAGGGAAGGAAATTAATTTTTCCTCTTCCTATATACCATATTTTAATCGGGAAAATGTTGTTTACGTGCTGATATCCTATTAATATTCTCATAGGGATTTCTGCATGAGTCAGTCTTAAAGCAAAGGAAGCATAGGGATCTTTTAAAAAATCATTTGTTTAGGTCAGCAACTTTTATCAATGACTTGCACCATGGAAATCACTAACTAAGCATTTTTACAAAACATTTCTTGAATTAAGTAGATAACATGGAATCGGATCAGGAAATAAGAGAATATTTTTGGAATGAAGTTGCTATGGATTAAATTAAGAATTAATTTGGATTTTAATTAGATGTTAAAATATCATTACAAACACCCACACACGTGCACACACGTTTTATATTTGTATTAATACATGCAAAACTTGTAGTTATCAAGTACTCAATGAAATTAAAATCCAATAATGCAAAAAGTTTTAATGTATTTATAAGTGTTTTTCTTACATCAACGAATTTAACTTTCTAATAATTTAGAAAAATTCCGCTGTTAATTCTGGAAAATTAAGATTTTTTTTATAAGATCCGAGATAGGAGAAAGTTCTTCAAAGAGTTACCCTAGAATTTGGGACATTTTTTTCAAAAAATTTATTTTTAATAACTGCATATAATTAAAAAATTCAAACATTTAAATTTTTTTAATTAAAAAAATGTGCCAAATTGCTTTATTATGAACTAAGCAGCATCTTAGTGATAAAAATCACATTATAATTATTCTCCACTAAAAATACTTTCCCTAAAGTCCCATTTTACCGATTATTTTTCTTCTAATAAAAAGTATTTTTAATGGCAGAGCTGTTCATACAGCAGCCATCTTGGTAATTTTTCAAGCTTCTAAATTAATTCTAGTTCTATTACCTTAATCGCCATGTATCAGTCTTTTCTACTAATATTTAACAATAAGACTTATGAAAAGATTTCAAGAACTGATTGTTGCTCTTTGGAACATTTGTATAAAACTAATGCAAACAAAATTGTGTTAATAAATGTTTAACCAATGCACTGGTAGGGTGATAACCAATATTAGTGGTCTTAATGCTCCAGCATATTTTGTCAGTCTTCATTTAGTACAGAGATTTCTTTGTTAGCATTCTTGACATGATTAATTTTTAATCGAAATTTTGATTGCTTTTACAGAAGTATTTTATTTCTTTATTTCGGAGAATCGAACTAGTAAATTTTTCAAATAGTAGTTATTTCATAGTTGGAGTTAAATATACATTGCAAGCGTCTATTAGTTTCCTTTTTGAAGTTACTGAAAATGAATAACATTTTCAGTTTCTTATTCGGAATTTTGTTTAAAAGATCATAATATTTCTGATGGTATTTCCTTTAGTATATAGAATACAATTTCGTTCATTTATTTCAAGAGTCGAGAAGTGTCAATTTTAAGTGTGAAGTACTGAGAAATATTGGAATTGAAGATATTTCAATACGATTTATTTAAACCTGAATGATTTACTGAAAGCAATTGGGAAAAGACTTGAAATATGGAGAATATCTATCTCTCTATATATTGTTCATGATGGATTCATGACTATAGAGAACTTTGCCGAAAGTTGTTGCATTAAAAAAAGACTTGAATGATCTATTTTCATCGTTCTCGTATATTTTCGTACAAGAATGTCTTTTAAAAAGAATGACTCGAATTTTTTTGTGCTGATATGTAATGCAAAAAAAAAGGATTATTTCCTGACATTGATTAAAATCCACAAAATAATCTAAAATTGCATTATAATTTATGTATTATAATGTCTTGATCCCGATTAATCAAAAAAGAGAGAAGAATTTCAGACAATTTTTTATTTACAGCCATATAGGCCTATAAGAACAACTTGTTCTAATCTAGTTTAAAATATTTGGTATTTATATCATTTAGAAGTTGATGATATTTTCAAAGCAGTCGAAGGTTGAAGGCTTATCTGGAAAAATGTTCTCCATCAAGAATCTAACATGTAGTTAGTTAACATGGCTACTCCAGGGTAACTCTAGGAATCCACCGAACTTCAACACGTGGAGCGTAATTCAGCAGTTCGCAACTCAAGAAGTTTTCTCTACCCTCTTAAAAAGCCGTATTTTATTTCTGTCCAATCTTCGCCTCTCATTTCACATTGGGGCATTTGAGCTCTGTATCGCAAAATAACTGTTTAGCAAATTGTCCCCCCCCGCAGGGGCACCAGTCGTTCGTGGGAATCAGTTAATGATGCGTCCTAGTAACTGACTTTTCTGGAACACGTGTTAATTATAGTCCCTTCATAATAGGAAAAATTTAGCATGCAGATGGTTTGGCACTCCTTCCTCTTAAAGGTGCGATCAATTTCCCTTAAAGGATGAAAACCCACATGTTCAGTTTCAGTTAGGTATGATTGATGACGAGATGCGATGACCACTAGGGTGAAGAAGATCCCCCATCTGACAATCTGGAGGCAACAATTGAGGCTTTTAACAGGTGGTGAAGCAGTTGGCTGGAAATGTTAGCTATCAGGAATGGAAAAGGGGAACTTTTCAGCATTGATGTTTACATATTTAAGGCATTTTTTCGTTATGAAATGTCTTTTACAACATTATAAAATTTTAAAAAATAACCCGTTCGATGAATTCGTTATGAGTGGTACTTTAGTTTTCTGATTTTCTCAAACTAAACCGATCAAAGTGTTTTCTACAAATTTTTTTTAATGAACTTGTCATGCCAGAGAGCGACTTACATGGTACTGTTGTACAATAATTATGAAGTATTACCTTTTGTCGTGAATTTAGTATTTTTATTGAATCGGTCGTGTCTTCCTTAGTTAGTTATTTGGCGATTCATCCCTGGTATGCAGTTAACAGTATACGGGAATCGTATTTCTATTTTAGACGCGTTTTACCCATTTGGTTGAAACAAAAATTTAATACAAAGCTAAACTTGTAGTCACAAGATCCCATATCATATTTAACATATTTTTTCCGTTGCATTTTTGATTTCTCACATTTATATGTTT
>JAPMOQ010025612.1:0-11561 GCA_026543055.1 Argiope trifasciata
TGATGTCTGAAATTTTTAATATTTATTAATTATCTTCTCACTTCACGGACCAAATTGAAGATTAGTACTAGTATCTATTTTCAACATTACCTTTTTTTATATTTTGTATCCTATATGGCATTTTTTTTTACTGTTTGTAAATGCCTATTTGTTTCGATTTGATTTTAATAGTTAGTTTTGATTTGAAGTTTCGTAAATAGTAGGGATAAAGAAAGATCCCATTTCAAAGATATAACAGCTTTAATTTTATTATATATTATATTATACATTTTATTATATATTATTATAAACTATTCATTATATATTTATTATATTTTATTCATTATATTATATATTTTATTATACATTACATCTAAAGAATTTATCAAACAATAGTTTTTACCTTATGTGTACTTGATATTGCACTGACTTGAAGTTTTTGCATCTTCAAAAAGCCGAAATTTGACGATTTATCACTTTTAGGGTTATTAGAAAATGATAAAGAAGGTTGTACATATTTTCCAACTTTTCGCCAAAATAAATTCCAACTTGTTGCGAAAGTCCGCCAAATACCCAACTGTCCTGTCCAGAGACAAGCCAAAACTCGCCTAAAGATTGCCATCTTGCACAGATACCAAAAAGGATAACAAAAAACACTTATAGGGCTTGCATTGAAAAAAAAAACATTTGGTTACATTTTGCGAGAAATTGCGAAAAATACTTCAACTCTGGCGACGATACATTAATCTTAAGCCTAATCATTACGAATTTACTGGAGAAACTTGTATTCATATCTTCCAAAACAATTTTCTTCGAACAAATATTCTTTTTATTATATTAATACTCTTAAAATTACTTAAATAATGATATCAGTTTCATATCTGTATTGTTTTCGCTTAATTTTAATAATATTTTATTATAAATTTTTTGATATTTCCTAATCACTCTGTTAGTTTGCACGGTTATTTTCTACACCAACCTTCACTTGTGAATCTGTGACAGCTAAGTCCGAGATACTGTTAGCATAATAATGGCATGTCTAGACACGTCTAGTCTCATCTTCCGCTAAATATTAATCAGTCTGGGAACTGGATTCAATTATAGATCCACATTTTAACAATGATGAATCAAATAACAGATAGTAAAGCTCTGAAACTATATCAAAATTAGTTGGGGAGAGGAAACCTTTTGCACATAGAGAAACAAACATCTTTCAGAATTACTGAAGTGCTAGAGATACATTTTACTTCAGGTTTCACAATTATACAGAATGGCCTTTCCTTATTTGGAAGGGATCAGCAATGCGAAATGAAACCACTTTTCATATGCAGATTGAGGAATGCATGAGAAAATGCTGCAGGGGAAAAAAGTTAGTACCAAAAGATGCCTCTAGGGGTGTTCAGTTATTTTAACGTCCTGCTGTAAAGCAACACTAGGGCTATATTGGGGCGGACTTCGTCATTTTGAACCAGGTCAGATGACGAGGACGACACCTTAGCAGGCACTCTCCTCTCCACAACACAAGGCAGCAGCGGGAGAACGTTTGAATTGACAGATTTAAGGTGCAACAGACCCCCTCTCACACGACGGTTCTTCAGTGCAATCGAATCTCGAACCTGAAACCATCCGGTTTTGAAGCCGAGACTCTACCAAGCCACCGCGGCCCCATTGGCTGTAGAAGAAATACTGATACTGTGAGAGTACAGTTGTGAAGTAATTAGTAAATTTGCAGAAAATAAACTTTTATTCATCAATATGAAAGTCTACTGGATACTATGAAACATTTTCAATACCTTCCCAGTGTGCAACAAACACATTGTGATACACTCTTGTTTTTCATATGGCACTTGCCATGGACAAGCCCACTATTAAGAAGTCAGTGATTTAAACCGATAGAGAGCGTCTCTTGTTTTAGTAGCACCAACTAGGGCCAAGAGTATGACTTAACTACTTCATGCTTCACATTTGCTTGCACACCCCCTTTTTCCTGAGAGGCAAATTCACACATCCCACAGATAGAACAGAGGAATAAAAACCATTTCCGCATCAGGACTCGAATCCAGAACACCCAGATCACTATTAAGATGCGTAACCCCTGTGCCAGGATGTGAGAGGTGTTACCGCTCTCCACCGTTGCATGTAAACTTTTGGTTTTGACTAGGTTTTTTCGGTTTTTGATAGATGACTTAACACTCTGACTTTTGTTCTGTATCCTGGAGGAGGGATGGAGTGTCTTCCGCTTGATCTGGGATCCTGTTTTGGACATGGCTGTTCTCCATCCTTTGTTCTATTTTTGAGATGCGTGAATGTGCCCCCCTGTAAAAAGGGATTGTGCAAGTGTGTGTGTTATCTTCCTCTGAGCTAAATTCAGACTTCTGCCCTCGCGTGCTCAAGATCCTCAAAAGCTACAGCGTAAAAAAAAATTGGCCTTAAATTGTCACATAACATAAAGACGTGAAGTTTTGATTTAATACCAACGACGGTACTACACTATATATTGTAAAACAATTTTACCAATAAAGCACATCGAGTTAAGTGAAAGCCGATATTAAGCAAGTATAACAGTTTAAAAAAATATATAGTCAAGAATAAACACTATAAGGAATAACATGGCGCTGCTGTTACACACACACTAGGAATTTAACACAGCCTATTCCGATTTGCGAATTTCCACGATCGTATGGGACAGCATGGCCAATATTTCTTCTGTATTATATGTTAGATACAAATTTTTTTAATTACATTTTCTTCCATTTCTTCCTTAAATTATCTTCCCATGTTATCCACAGTCAGCCCAGTAAAATAGTTTCATTTTGTTCATTCAGCTATACGTATCCTCCAAACATATATATATATATATATATATATATATATATATATATATACACTTTTGGAAGGAAGATACATTTTATGTAGCATGAATATATAACATGATAAATGTAATTTCACATATATTCACAATACAAATTTTCACATATATTCACAATACATTCTTCTATTTAAAGGCAGATGAACCCAAAATATTTTTTAGCTTATTTTGCAACTCCCTTTCAAAAGCCGCAACCAATGCGGTGGAAAATACAATTCCGAAGGAAAAATACCCGGATGTATTTTGCAGACGGCGCATTGAAAAAGTTTGGCGTCTGTTTAGTAGAAAAGACGTTTTTTATGAGGGAAAATTGATTCCGAAAATGTTTAAAAGACACGCATGTCTGAAAAGAAATAAGTTGGATGTAGAAATATTATCTCCTTTCCAAAGAAACATGATGGAATGTTTGGCAACAGATGGTTTCTTTTTTTTCGCCAAAAAGAGCAAACGATATTCATAACGGAAAAGCCCAAGCTTTTATTTCCCTACAAAATTTATTATTTTCATCCTACGAATAAATGAAATACGAAAGAATTTGACAAACCTCAAGGAACTGAATGCTGTTTTTCATTGTTGCTGTTTTGGCAAATGTTCAAATGCATTGCGTTTCAAAGGATTCTTTGTCTTAGAAAACGATAAACGAAAATTTTTAGCTTTTAGTTTTGTTTATAAAAGAGTTTTACTTTCAAAGCGAAAATGTCTCTTATTTAATAGCCCATGTCATGAATTAAGTCTTTTATTTTGAAAATGCATATTCATGGATTATTAAAAATATGCTTTTTTTCACTTTCTTCTACACGATATATATTTGGAGCGCTGTTATGTAGAACTCATTAAGATCGGTTAATAATATGGATTATATTTCAGGAATGATAATTTCAGATTATATTTGAAATTAAAATAAGCGAAACTATATCAATTCAGCATGGGCCGCGGTGGCCTGGTGGTAGGGTCTTCGGAACCGGAGGGTTTCAGTTTCGAGACTGGATTCTACCGAAGAACCGTCGTGTGAGGGGGGTCTCTTGCACGTTAAATATGTAATGCCAAACGTCCTCCCGATGGTGTGGTGTGGAGGGGCGGGAGCCAGTTCAGGTGTCGTCCTTGTCATCTGAATGAGGTTCATAATCACGAGGTCCGTCCCACGGGGCGGTAATATCACTAAACTAAACGAAAAATAAATCAATTCGCCATATTCTTATTCCCTCAATTAGCTACTCATGTTGCCACTTTTTAAAAGGGCAGATGATAAAAAATAGAGACAATAAAATAGAAATGTAGCTGTTACATATTAATAGAAACTTCTGCAAACATCAAAAAAATTCGAATTTAGAAGTTTGAAAAATTTTAACGTCTCAGATGTATGCTTGGTTTAATTTAGTTTAGTTATATTAACGGCCCGTTTAAAGCAACACGAGGGATATTTTGGGACGGACCTCTTCATTTCGAACCACAGTCAGATGACGAGGACGACACCTGAACTGGCACCCCCCACTCCACACCACACAAGCGGGAGGACGTTTGGCTTGACAGATTTAACGTGCAACAGACCCCCTCACATGACGGCTCTTCGGTGGAATCGAGTCTCGAACCTGAAACCCTCCGGTTTCGAAGCCGAAACTTTACTACCAGGCCACCGAGGCCCTCAGATGTATGCTTAGAATGATGTTTGTCTGTCTGTAAACACGATAACTCAATATCACTTTGAATTCGATGGTTGAAATTTCCTTATATATTTCCTGCATAAACCTTAAAACAAATTTGTATATTTCTATCAAACTTTGAGCGAAATACATCAAGAGAAAAATCGGTCAGACTGACAACTTACTGCAAGTGAAGAAATAATTAGATAACAGTAGAGAGACAGATAAAATTTAGAACAAATATTTAATATATAAATTGTAGATATGAACCAAATTTGGAAGCAAATCTGGGATGGGGGAAGATGTCTATCCGTCTGTACTTTCGTTTGCATACAAAGTAATAATTTATTAATATTGTTAAGAGTTTCAGATCTAGTGCTAAGTGCTACTAAATCCGTAAAATCACTTACTTGAAAACAAGTCAGTAGTTCTCAGTAGAAAACAACGATGAAAATTATTGAACATATAACAAGGACAACATTTACTGCTGAAATGAACCCGCAGGGCAGCACACCACAGAAAACAGTAGCCCGCGAGTAGAAATCGACCACATCACTCAAAGTGGCCAAACAGAATCCAATAGGAGAAGGAAGCTTCGGAACTTCGTCCTACGCCCCCTCCAAACGGCTAAAATACTCCTCTGTCTCTTCTCGCTTAATTGTTTCTCACTACCAACTCTCTATTACACGACTGGCTACTCCACGCACAAAAGCATGGAACACAGTTCAGTTCAGTAATAGTTTGTGCTCCACACAAATATGGCAATTCGTCGTAACTTCGCTATCCTATCGAAAATTCGATACTTGACTACGACTCCAACTACCATTCTGGTTCAGTTTGAGACTACCGGCCTTTTATATTTCCCGGGAAGCTGGCCAGTTCAATCAGGAGCATCTCAGTTTCTATTGGATGCATTTATAAAATTCTTGAAATTTCCAGTAAGCTCTAATTTGGCGCCAAATTCGTTATCGAAAGATAGCCAACTTTGTCACCAAGCTCTAGGATTACTAACTCGGCGTCCGAGCAGCAGCCAATAATGATGAATGTAAATCGGCCTTTCTCGTGATTTAACTAACCTTGTTGGGTTGCAGCATTATATATTTGTAATCGTATGTACTCTTGTAACAACAAATACAGCTCCGTGTCAAATTTTAGCTCTAATATGCCATAAAAAAGGATCAGAGATACATATTTCATTATCAAGTACTCGAATAAGCCTGCATTCCGGTGATTAATCAACAAAAGAATTGCGTAATTTTGCTGAAAACACTCAAACCACACTAATCATTCGTAGCCGTTTTTCAATAATGTCAACATTAACACACAAGTTCATGATTTTATTTACCATATTTTTAAGGCCCGAGATAGCTTGGTTGGTAGGGAGTTGGGCTTGCATCCCTTAGGTTGTGAGTGTTAGGTTGTGGCACGAGCACATAAAATAAAAAAAGCTTCGCTTGTTGCGTGACAACGAAAATGTGGAGGAAAGAAATGTTCGGTTAGCAAATATCAGAGAAAGAATGTCGACACAGAGAGAAGGAGAGTCATTTGTTGAGAGAAGTAATCGTCTCTCTTTAAATCACACTGCAATTGAAATACAAAGAAAAAATGAGTCAGATTTGTTTAAAGATAATTTTTCTTCTTAGATGTTAGTCATTCCATGAGCATTTACGGTTAGTTATTTCACTAGGGATTTAACATAAACCATCCGATTTGCAAATGTCCTCGTTCTTACCTGATAGCAACGCCAATATTTCTCCTATATTATATTTTTGGAACTAATTTTTTGCCAGCTTAATTTACCTTCCCATGTTTTCCACAGTCCGCACAATGAAAGTGGTTTCATTTCGTTCATTTGCTACAGCCAAACAGGGAAAGATATTTTATGACTCATCTTTATTTTCAGTAATTTATATTTCTTAAGGACGTATCCACCAAACATATATATATACTTTTGAAAGGAAGTACATTTTATGTAGCATGATAAATGTAATTTCACATATATTCACAACACAAACCTTCTTCAATTCAAAGGCAGATGAACCCCAAATATTTTAAGCTTATTTTGCAACTCCCATTCAAAAGCCGCAACCAATGAGGTGGAAAATACAATTCCGGAGGAAAAAATACCTTGATGTATTTTGCAGACGGCGCATTGAAAAAGTTTGGCGTCTGTTTAGTAGAAAAGACGTTTTGTATGCGGAAAAATTGATTCCGAAATATTTAAAAGACACGCATGTCTGAAAAGAAAATAAAGAAATAAGTTGGATGTGGAAATATTATCTCCTTTCAGAAGAAAGAGGATGGAATGTTTGGCGACAGATGTTTTTTTTTCTCGCCAAAAAAGAGCAAACGATATTCATAACCGAAAAGCCTGAGCGTTTATTTTTAAATTTATTTTCTTCTTTCGAATTACTAAAATAATAAAGAATTCGACAAACTTCGCGGAACTGAATGCTGTTTTTCATTGTTTCGCAGAATTTTGGCAAATGTTCAAATCCATTGCATTTCAAAGGATGCTTTGTCTTATAAAACGATCGTCAACAAAAATTTTAAAAACGAGCTTAGCTTTTAGTTCTTTTTATAAAAGAGTTTTGCTTTTAAAGCGAAAAACTCTTTTATTTAATAGCCCATGTGATGAATTAAATCTTTTATTTCGAAAATGCATATTCATGGATTATAAGAAACATGCTTTTCTTTCACTTTCTCTTACACGATAGATATTAATAGAAACTGTTGCAAACAACAAAAAATTCGAATTTGGAAGTTGCGTATGTTAACGTTTCAGATGTATGTTCAGAATGATGTTTGTCTGTCTGTGTACACGATAACTCAAAATCACTTTAAGCTCGATGACTGAAATTTCGTGTATAAACTTCAAAGCAAATTTGTAAATTTCAATCAGATTTTGTGCGTAATCATCCATAGAAAAATCGGTCAAATTGACAGCTTATTGCAAATGAAGAAATAATTACATAAAAGTAGAGAGACCGATAAAATTTAGAACAAATATTTGACATATAAATTGTAGTTATGTACCAAATTTGGGAGCAAATCCGAGATAGGGAAAAATGTCTGTCTGTCCGTCTGAACTTTCGTTTGCATACATAGTAATAATTCATTAATGTTGTTAAGAGTTTCAGATCTATTGATAAATACTACTAAATCCGTAAAATCACCTGGTTTTCTTGACAACAAGTCATTAGTTCTCAGTAGAAAACAACGACGACATTTACCGAACGTATAACAAGGACAACACAGACAACAAATATTTACAGCCGGGACGAACACACAGGACAGTACACTACAGCAAACAGTAGCCAATAAGTAGAAATCGACCACAGCACACAAAATGGCCAGACAGAATCCAATAGGAGAGGGGATCCTCTGAACTTCTTTCTACGGTCTCTCCAAACGGCTGAAATACTCCTCTGACCCTTCTCGCTTTAGCTGTATCTCACTACCGACTCACTATTACACACACCACATGGCGCTGCTCCCACAACAGACAAAGACTGGGAATACAGTCCAGTTCAGTTATCGTTTGGGCTGCAGACAAAGATGGCATTCCGTCGTGCAAATTTTCTTAGGATATCGATTACGTTCACAGGAAAAATTTTGAAAAATTGGACTTTAAAAAAATTATTAAAAATTACTGTTTTTAGATGTATTGTCAATTATAATACAAAATACTATAAATACAATAAAATTATTTGAAAATATAATATATTTTGAGAAATAGGAAAAATTTGTAGTAAATTTTAATGAAATTTAAGCAAAATATTTAACACTCTACACAAAATTGAAACGCAGCCATCCCATTTTTCTTTACACACAAGATATAGAATGCAATGATGAATGAAAGAAAGATTTCGAAATGCAAAGAAGTTATAAATAAAAATATACGTACATATGCATTTTTTCCATAAATTCACAACTTAATTTTTCTAAAAACACCTATAAATGGAAAAGTATTTCACTAACAATAAAATTTTTGGTTCATTTCTTACTTAAAACACACGCTGAAAATTTTATGTAAATACCTCCATTAGTTTTAGATATATCCTGTTAACAGTAGAGAATTTTTTTGAAAATTAAAGTTTTCAGAAAACTAAAGTGAAAGGGAAATTTTACTTGGAAAAATATGTGACACTGGATGATACCATTTTGTAAAAAAGATAAATTGCTTTGGATGGAGGAAAGTCTAAACTATAAGCAATAACAATTTTTAAAAATTGCTAATGTAATCGATAACCAGCGTTTTTAAAATAGTCGGATACCTTAAGATGTACGTTAGTTTTTATCAAAGCTGCAGGTGAAAAGCTATTTAAAAATACAGTTTAAAGTTTGATGTAGTTTGATGAAATATTTTTTACATTTTTATCATTAATTATATATATATATATAATAAATAATTTTTATAATTTATTCAAACATATTTTATTGAAGTTATTATAAACGCAAATTAATGGATTTAACAGAAACTGAATAGAAACAAGTATTCCTGCAAAATAAAACGTACATCAAAACCGACTAGTAAAAATATATGAAAAATCACTCTACCATAAGCTAACTGAAGAATAATCTCTTCAAAATTTCTTTATTAAAAATTATGCGAAATGCATCACTCAATTTCTTTAGAAATAAAAGAAATTATAAATTTTAAAAATGTATATTTTATTTCTCAGCCAAAAAATTTAATTTATTTGATTGGAACGCATCATGAATAGATAAATAAATAATCGAATTGGAATTAAATACGTGACTTTGAAAAAAAATTGGACATAATTTAAATTTGCATTTTGTAAGTCTCTCTTATTTTAAAAATGAAATCTGTAAACAAATAATGCATGAATTCTTTAACTTTAAAATGCAATTTATCTAAGTTCTGTTTAAAAAATTCTCAATGTTTTCATAATTTATTAAAACGTGATTATTTGTATTACGGAAATGAGCATGAAAAATATAAATAATTTAAACTGTGATATTTTTAAAAGGAACATATTATAATGCTTAAATAAATTTCTGTGTTTGATTTCCTTAATAATAAAATGTTCTTTTTATTATTTGATTCATATTTCAGTTTATCATTTAAAATTAATGAGATTCGTTAATTAAATTGCATTTTTGTGTCAAATTAACACTAATGTTAAAAAAAGTCCGAAAATTTAGCTTAGAAAGGTTATTTTGTGTATAATTCTTTTCTTTTCATAATTTTTGATAAAAGGACAAGGATTGAAGGACATTTCTCCTTCTTCTTTTACTGAAGGATTTATTTCTTTTCCGTGTACAATGCATTCAAAAGATAAAATATTGTAATCAATCAAAGTATTCCATCTTGAAATTCTATTGAATCTTCATTTATTTGACCTTTATATCTGAAAAAACCCTTTTTCGAACAAAATCTATATTAATATAATAAATGTGAAGTTTCGATGGATGTTTGCTGGTTTCTCCGTCACGCCAGAGGCCTGAACAGAATTGGATGAAATTTAGCACAGAGATAGAATATAGACAGGAATAGATCTGAGGCTACTTTTTTATTCCGGTTCATTAAGTGGTTAGTTTTTTATTCATTGAAAACTAACCTTCGCCACAAAGAGCTGAGGCCAAATCCCGCCAAAGAGTAGTAAGGATCCAGATTTTTTTCAACAACAGTAATCAGCTTAGACATAGAAGAATTTCGATCGATTATTTCAAACGATTCTATTTATTTTCTTTGTGTTTGATGTATTTAAAATCAAATGTTGTTCATGAATCGATCTTTCGGATTCATTCTGAAGTACTTTTAAATGAAAAGGAAACAGAATAAAGAAAATAAAAAATTTCTAATATGCATTGGCGTTACCCCGACTGGCGAACGAAAGTCAGACATGTAGCGTTACGCCAACTGGCGTTGAAAGTTCGGGCTTAATTGTTGACAACTGTGTTTTCATTTAAATTAAAAGTGTAAAAATGATGTATATTATACTGTTGTAGCTATCGATCCATAAATAAAATGGATTTGACCTACCTTGATTTGCTGTTTTGTTTTATTTTGGGCATACAATGTAAATAAATTGTGTTTACGTTAGTTGTGTGTTTTTGTTATAAAAATGTATTTATGTTACACAATTTTTGTATATACTTATATTTTTAAATATATCGTTTTCAGGTTATTTTTAATTTTATTTGTCATTATTTGATAGTTTTTCTTACATATACATCAAAATTTCCACGCGAACAGAATCGTGGTTAATAGCTAGTCTGATATAATTGAAGATTAATATTTTCGTTTTGATTAAAGTTACATTTGTCTATCAAATCAGCATTTCTCAAAAAAGAAAAAAATGAAAAAAGACAAGTTTGATTTTACCTAAAATAAAGAAAGGGATAAAATTCCAGACATCTATCCCGTGATTGTCCTTGTAACTGCTTATTAATCCTTGGGATCTATGAATATTGTATAAATGCTAGTTATTATACTTAAATATTCTCAAGATTGTCGATTTTGGAATGTTGCATTGATTGTTCTTAAATTAGAGTAAGGTTAATAAGCCCTCTCTTTAAAAAACATGCCAAAATATCATTCGTTTATCATCTGGTATTGGTATTTTGGTGTTTTATGGCGCAAGAGCCAAATATGGATATATTGCGCTAAACGAATGGTATTAAAAATATTCCATGTCCAATTCAGTCATTCAATTTTAAAATTGTAGGTTCTCCTTTCAAAAGAAAAGACATCCAATAATGGATAGTATCAGCACGCTTTTTAAAAATAAAAACCACATTACCAAAAGTAAAATTATTAAAAGATTAATACATCAATGAAATTTAAAAAGTGAAAATGCATCTCGCAAAATATTAAAAAATTAAATAAATTAGCAGAAACAAGTGAAAAATCATTGTAATCTTTTGTTTCGATGTTTTTTTCAAGTATTTGCTATGAATAGGTTTACTAATAGGTTCCATTTATCATTTATCATGCCTCATATTCTCCATTTCTTCTGGCCAAATAAATATTTTGTAACTAAACATGTTTATAAAGAGCAATGAAGGACAAAAATTCAAACAATGATGGACAAATGGCTTTTGAA